>KK112004.1:149331-183854 GCA_000611955.2 Stegodyphus mimosarum | reverse complement strand
TATATATATATATATATATAATATCTCAGGAACGAAATTCTGAGTTATCCAAAGCCTCTTACTGTATCATTTTAATGACGTAATTTTATCTTTTGCAGCATGTCTAAATAACTCCACATTTGCCGCTGTTTTCTGCTACGTTTATATTCTATTCTGTTACTTGATGTTTAATTCTATTCCAAAGCACAGAAGAACGTACTTTCTGAGATTTTTGTCAACGAATTATTATTATGTGGTTTGTCTCAAATTCTAGCATTAGAGACACAAACAGTCATCGCAATACAGTGACAGAAAAATGAGTTCGTATTATCATTAGCTTTCAGACCTCTGTTTTGGTAATGAAGATGGAATTTTCATTATTGACAGTTTCATCACAAATGATGATAGTAAAGTAATTTGCTCACAACCATCCCAATTTCGATCCGTAACTCCTCGAAAGAATGCCCTTTTTCCTTCCATAACTTCTCGAAAATACTTTTGCAGCGAAGCATTTGAAAGTGTTTCTGTTGCTCAAAGAGTCTACCAAAGTCTGAACATTAAAACTGCTGAATACTGGTAGCTTGACCTGGATTCAAAACTGTGCACACGTGCTGGATGCATCGGATTTCGTGGTTCTGTACTCCGCGCAAAGAGAATACAAGCCAGTTTCTCTTTAAAAAATACTCCACGAAATCTTGATTCCTTAAGGCTTTCGAATGCTTTGGAATAACCAAAGTAATCCATTTCCTGTCGCAATAAAAGTACCATATTCAATATGCCCAGCAAAATATTTTTAGAAAATGAATAATATTTTTGCATACTTACAACAGGTAAATATTTCGATTTAAGAACTAAATAATATTTGGCATATGTCTTCTACGATTTGTTCTACTGCACCGTATTCTCCCGATGAAATTTGTAATCAGTTTCTCACATATCTGCCTATCGAGATGTTAAATGACACATCTACAAAGTTTATTTATTTTCTTGGCTACAATAAATTGTAGCCAAACTTGAGATAGACAAGCTACGAATTATCACTAAATCTAAAACAACCACTAAAATACGAGAAAGGTGTAAAAGACCCTTTTATTAAAACTAAGAACAACAGAAGGCACAGCTTCTTCAGCCAGCACTTATGACGAGTAACAGTACGTCAAATGTAAAATTTAAATTAAATAAGCTAGCCAAAGGCTACACAGATTAACTTAACTCAAAGTAGGCTCACAAATCTAACCGACGTGAAGATTCAGTATCAGAATTATAATGCAAGGCCGAAGCTTACAAATCTTATCTGAGCTAGCAACCTATTAACGTGACCTAGAGAGGCAGAACACGCTCTGACGTATAATCTAAGAACCTCATCTTAAATACAAGCGAACTAATTTGCTTTCGAACGAAAGGAAGAAGTAACAGTAAAGGTCTAAATCATAAAATAACTGGTTAATTGATATAACGGAACCTTAAACCTTCGATTTCCTTTTTACCTTCTTTTATTTTTGCTCTTCAATTTGCGACTTGCAATAACACTGTCATGCACAATCAAAATGTTTTAAAGAAACGGGCTGGTAGCGCTCCTAGTTGACTAAGTTCCGAAATGAATTGACGGTGTTTTGCCAGATCGGCTTATAGTATATTCTTAAATCGGAATATTTGCCTATTGTAAGTCTAAAAATAAAGTATCTTTATGGGCATAATAAATCTGGTGCTTTTGTTGGCACACAGGATATTTCAGTCAGAGCCGTTCATGCAGTAATGGTATTTCAAAACCTGAGTTTTTTTGTTTTTTTTTAGGTGACAACAACTACCGCTGACCCCTATACTTATGAGACTGTTGAATTGCTACGTCATTGAGATAGCTCTATCAAAGTACTAAACCTAAACCGCGTTTTTCTCAAATTCATAGTTCTACACTCTACAGGATAGTCACTTGGCATATTGGAACAAATATATAACCAAGATTTATGATGAAAAATTGGTTAAATGAAAAATATTAAGCACTTTATTAAAGTTTATAGAAACTTCTCTAATTGTGATGTTTATTAGATTTACTATCATAATCAAATTACCAATTTAATTATTTCTTAAATACTTGCCAAAATTGATATTCATTTTATTTTTATTCTTATTTTAAATTGTTGAATGATTTTCTTTTCCTGTGCAAATAAAATTTATGAAGAAAACAGGCATCTCATGAGCTATGCATTTAATTAATGATACGATGAAATGTGAGACAAACTGAACCCATGCAAGCCTCTGCGATATACAAATCCGCGGTCTAATCTTATCATTCAAAAAGGTTCCGATCTGTAGTGGAGTTTAAATGCTACTCGAATCAAAACGAATCGCATGGAACACACTTCATAAGCCAAACGATCAACGTGCTGCCATCCATCATTCCCTATCTGGAAGGAACACCCCCTGCGCGTGTGGTCCCCACACCAGATCTCTGTGACAATCACCGGTTCGGGTTTCGCCGCTCTGGGTCTGATTTCTCAATGTTTCTTTTACGGAAAGATTATTAAAGGACAAAGACGCCATAAGCGGCCGTGAGAAACTTTCCGTGCCACACAGCTTGGAACTGTTGGTATCCTTTTACTGGAAACAAAGAGACCGATGAAATCAAGAGACAATGAGTGAAAATTCTAGCTACATTATATAGCTGAGATAGAAGCCATATGAACTCTTAATGCTTGAGAAGTTAACTGCTATTGTTGTAACTTACAAAATAGTCTGCGCTATCGCTTACTACTTAAGAGCAGAGTTCTGGATACAAATTTTTGTGAATTATTCTGAAATTTCTTCCCCCCTCTTGTTTTTCTTTTTTTAATCAAAATTTTTTCCTTCAGCTTCGATTTCATTTCATTTCATTTCATTTTTATTTATTTGCTTGAAATTAAAAGGTTCTAATATTTCTTAAAGTTAAATTGTTGGTAACAAAATAAAATCCGCGGACCTAGACGTCAGGTGCAAAGTCACTGAGTACATCTGTAACAACTTTAATAAAAATAATAAACCAAAATTTACAACTTAAATAAGCTAAAAAAACAGGATGTTCACCATTTTTTGTGTGGCTGAACGCAAATCAATTTCCCGAAATATATATGAAAACTCTTTAACGAGAGCTAAATGGAAATGCTTTATCACTCTTGATGACACATGGATTTTTTAAATGTCTGTAATAAAAAGTGGTTTGAAAAAAAAAATGAGAAAAATATGTACAAACCTTATTCCATCAATGCAAAGAAAGTTTCAATAAGAGGTTTATGAATTCTGCAGGACTCTATTCTCTCAGAGAAATTAAAAATAAGAAGAATGGGGGGGTGTTAAAATCTGTTCAACGTATTATCAAGAGAAAGTTTTATATCCGATATTTGCAGCAGAAATTCAATTTCTTTGTCCCAGTGACTTTCAAAGAACAAACTTCATCAAGGCAAAGCAAAAAGTCATACTTCGAAAAATATACCTGTATTCCTTGGGGGGGGGGGGGAAGTAAAAATAAATCTGAAAGGTTTCAGATTTATTTGCCCATATTCTCATATTTGCAGGAGGATTACGTTATTTAAAACTGAATGGCTCTAGGTACCGTTGCTTTATTACAATGCGAGAAACATGCATACATTTATGCAGATTCTTCATTATTTAATTTCTTTAAATACAGCACAGGGCGCTAATATTTGGTGGCAATAATATGAAAAGTGAAACAACGCTTTTAGTGAATCAATGCAAAAAACGAAATTAATAGTCCTGCGCAAATTGCCCCTTTGGACTAAAAACTCAAAGCTTTCAGATTTTATATTAGCTCAAAGGGTTTTTTTTAACGTTTTCTGTGAAACCATTATATATTAATTATCATGTTTTTCGGCCTTAAAACTAAAAATTCAATTCAACAGCAATATCACAAAATATTTAAAAAGAGCAAATCTTTAGAATTACCGATACACAGTCTCACGCGCTGGAGATAGAAATGCTTTTTTTTTTTTTCTTCCCCCCGTACAGTGTTGCATTGCTCGCTTTCGAATCGTTGAGTTTGTTAATCAAGAATTCGTTAACATTTTACAAAATATGAATTATATAATAAAACAAATTCCAAATTTAGGCTTTCAGATGCCCATATTCGAGTGGAGTACTACGTTATTCAACATTTGATGTCTCTAGGTATCGTTGCTTTTTCACAGTACGAGAAACATACATACATCCACGCAGATTCTTCATTGCTTAATTTCTTTAATTATAATGCAGGCTCCTAATATTTGATGGCAACAATTTAAAAATGAAACGCCATTTTATAGTGGACGACGCGAAATTCCAAGACTTAAATTAGCCGTTCTGGACAAATTGCCCTTTTGGGCTAAATATATTGTACTGATTTCAGTATTTAATTTTAATAAATAAAACACAAACCTAAATCTGGAATTAGTTTTTTTTCACGTTATTAATTGTACTTACTTCAAATATCTTTAGCGCGATTACAGTTTCAAGGAGGAATATAGACTGATAAATAAATTTTCAGGTTGAAGTGTTTTGCATAACACATTAATTACCAATGTCCAGTGTAATTCATTTGAAAAAATGTATAAAGAAATTTCGAGAAGAAGATCATATCAGTAATTTAATTAATACACCGTCAACCGTCACCGCTGACTGGAGCAAGAAGTTTCATATTAGAGTCCTTGATAATGCATAGAATTTACAACTTCAAATTTTGCCATTAAACAATGTAAAATTCTTCGCCAAAATTACAATTCATTTAGGCAAATTGCCCTTATCTCACATAAACAGCTGCTTTTATGTGTGTGAAGAATAGACAAATATATTCGTAACTGGATAGATTTGAACTTTGCATGTTGACATATATTTGAAATATAATAGCTTGATTGAAATGATGTATATATAACATTGGATTGGTTTAGATGTTTATGGCAAAGGTGAACTACCTGTCTAAGGGAACAGTTGAACAGTTGGCTTCGTGAAGGAATTTCTAAGAGACTCTGACTCGTATGCACATTGCACAAGGAGAAAACCATGAAAACGTCCATTCACGAAGCCCGTTCGCCTAGAATTGTACCCAGATGAGAACTATCAGTATTCAACGATTTTACCGCTCGGCCGCTGGTGGGCTATATAACACTGGAAATGGAAAAAAAGCCAGGAAACATATATGCGTAGTGAAAGATTTTTATGTAAATTTAAATATTTATAATGCTCAATAAATGAATGATTTAGGCAACACAGGATTCTGAAGCCATGAAAATGCGATTAAATTACAAATCAGACATTTTGATTAAAATGTTACTCCTTTCAAATTCCTCTAAATTAATATATACATATTAAGGAGGGTGTTATTTCTCTTCCCAACTGTGCCCTTATCAAGCATCAAAATATTTTCCCTATTGTTCCTTGCATCAGTCCTGCATCCTCTGTATTATTTCGAAAATAATCGCCAACTTTGAAAACGCGCAATGTCATGGATGATTGCAGACCAAATTACAGTCCTTGATATGATCATGTTTCTCAGCGTCTCAATGAAAATGATTTAAGATAAACCTGCACGAAGATGAACTATTGTAAGGAATAAAAATTTAAAAACTGTGATTTTTATTTGGCAGGGAAGACAATGTAAAGAAGGAAAAGTTAATGGACGAAACACCATGATAGAGATTCAAGATCTGAGTTCAAAAAACAGCATCAATGTCTTGCCTTAAATCGACGTCTACAAAGAAATTGCCAGTTACTGTAAGGGAAGGAAACTTAAGAAATTAGGGGCTTGTATATATAGTAAAGATTATTATAGCTCCCTTTTCTTTGCTATCAACATGTTTAATATCCGTTGATTCACATACTAGAGACGACGACAACGAAAATAAGGAAGACGCCTTTAACAAAAAAACTGAGGCATTAAATCGAATACAAAAGTTTAGTTACATAAGTAATAAAACAATCTGAAAAATTAAAATGAGAGCATCAGCATGGGATAAGTCGGGAATTTGTTTCAATATTTTTCTAAATTTATTCATTTGTAATGTCTACTTATTAAGCTTTCAGTGTGACAACTGAATTAAGCGCAAGAACCAGACAGGAGACGGGTTAAAAACACCCTTTATTAGACTCTTTAAAAATTCACAATGCGTCGACTTGACGCTAACAGACTACGCCTCGCTCGAACGGTAACTCAACTAACAAGAATTAAACTTAAAATTAAAAAATTATTAACACAAAATAAAAGAAACGGCAAACTTGCAATCATATCAGAGACAGTAAACTTAACAAGATCCAAAAAGGGCTAGAAATAAAGTCGAATCAGGATTCATAAAGTCTTCCCGTGCTTTAACTTCTCATTTGTTGCGCAAGTTTGAGGGAAATGCATTTAATCTATTTAAAGATATTCTATAAATAAATGTAATCGAAAAGTACAGCCCGAGTACTTTATTATAATTAAGTAATCTAACCAGAAAGGTACATCCCAAATGTGGCTTTATTTAATAAGCTTTTTCCGCTATTTTTAAAGCCATTGCTTTAAGCATGGCAGGTGATTTATCACCAACATATTAACACAAGCTTCGGAATTTTACTTTTTGATAGATTGCTTCAAAGTTTTGATTTTTTTCTCCCCAATGCTTAAAAAAACATTTTCACAAAAATAGCTCATCCTTCTGCAACAGTGAAAGCTAGTGCGATATTTTTGCTTGTTGAGATTTTTTTTAAACTTAGGATAGATCAAGGTTATCTGCAGATTTTACAATGGAAAACGACATTCTGAAATATAACTCAAATATTTAATTTATTTTACTCACTTCTGAAATATACAGTGTAATTTATTATGAAAATGCCGTTATTTTCTTCAGGCTTATCAATGATGCTGCTCATTAGAACCCACAAAAAAAAAAGCTTTAATATTGAAATTACATAATACAATACATTTCCTTTACTTGTTTCAAAAGTCCATCTTTAAAAGTTCTCATGTAATGTTTAGTAAAGCTGCAAAGTCATTACGTTTTTTGAAGCGGAAAACTGGAAAATTGTGCAGTGCCCTCACCGGGATTCGAACTTCGGATCTCAAGATTATTTGTGTGCTCGCAGTTATACCACGAAGGCATGCTGAAAAGAGGGAGAAAATACCTTATATAATTCCCCTTTTAAAAGGAGACTGGGGGATTAGAGGACACAATCGTCAAATCCTGGTGGTGACGAATTATCGTCCAGCACGTTTTCTAGTTCGGGTGCCACTTGTACAGTCAAGGTTATTTTTTCGAAGAGGGACACGTGAAAAATGTGCAATGCCCTCGCCAGGATGTGAACTCCGGACCTCATGAATATTTGTGAGATTGCATTTACACCACGAAGACATGCGGAAAAGAGGGAGAAAAATCTTGTAAAGTTATTGAAATTATATCAAGTATCCTCTGTTCACTACATTTGTATTCATGACTTTAGAAAGCGTTAATATGAAAACTAAATTTACTTCCTGTTAAATAGCATTATTATAAGAAATCTTGTCACTGAATATTATTTTTAACACTTACCCAAGAATCGTATGAAAGGATAATAATGAAAAGCTGAAACAAGATAAATTTGTTTCGTCTAGCACTTTTCAATCTGAAAATCTGTAATGTTTAATTCCAAGTAAATCCAGATCAATAACATTTAAATCTGTTTCCGAGATAAAAAGGTGTCGGAAATTTTCACTCCTACAACATCTATAGAGAGAAATAGTAATAATTTTAAAAGGTATTTTCTCCCTCCTTTCTGCATGCTTTCGTAGTGTAACGATAACACATCGGCCCGATTTGAGAGGTCCAGGTTTCGATGAGGGCAGAGTACAGTTTCACGTTTTCAGCTTCAAAATAACCTAACGACGCTACAATTTAGGTACAATTGTTTAAAATAATCGAGGGCTTTTTTTTGTTTTCTCCGTTTCGTTCTTTTGTTTTTTCGTTTTTTTCCCCTCATAGGTACACTTCACACACACACACGAAAAAAAAAAAAGGCCACAGGTCTATATCTCCCGCTTTACTGGGCCGATTGACAAAATTCAAAGTGCGTTTTTCATGTCTCGAAAGCGCGACTTAGGATATATATTAGATTTATATATAGCATCATTCTAACATAGGCATTTTGACACAGAATCGGATATTCTGAAATAACATACCAATTTTCTTCCGTATTTCGATTCTACGACTCAAATTATGCCTGAATATTAAATTTTGTAAAATTTAGTGCGAAATGTACGGAGAAATTCGTAAATTTAACTTGGCGTATTTTTTTCAGTTTGAGCCAAGAATAATTCACTTGGCGAACTTCTTAATATGCGCCAACCTATTTTCTTTCCCTTCCATTGTGCAGCGGAGGAAAAAAAGTCACATCGTTCCTGTCTTTTTACATAGTGGATAAGAGGGAAAAAAATCACATGGTTCTACTTTCAAATAGTTTTAACGAAGTGCGTAAACCACATTTTCGTTATTATCGCTTTCAACAAATATGTCAAATTTCAAACGCGCCAATATATAAATTCACGTATATCTTCTGACATTTTGAATAAAGGCTCTAATTTTTTGCAGGTATGCTTAGAAAGAAATTTACTTTAAGGTGACTGTAAAACTTTTATAGGCTATAAATCAAAATGTTTTTGGAAAAATTTATAAAAGTTATTTCAAAATACAAATTTTTAAAATAAATCATAAAAAATGGGCGAATTTTGTTTGGAATGAACCCAAATTTCGAACTGTGTATGAAGGAATCAAATAAGTTTCATAAAAAAAGAGATATTAATAAATATATAAATTCAATTAACATTGAGGAGCTAAAATTTTGAGAGCTAATTTTTGAAAAACTACTCGTGCGATTTTTACGAAGTTGTAGAATCGAAACATGAAAAAACAAATGGCATGTCATTTCAGAAAAAGTCCGATTTTGTGACAAAATACCTATATTTGAACAATGCTATATATAAATCTAATATATATCCTAAGTCGCGCTTCCGAGACATGAAAAACGCAATTTGAATTTCGTGAATCACCCTGTAGAACGGGAGATATAGAACTGTCTTTTTTTCAGTGTTCCTTAGCACAGAGAGGGAAAGATAAAGAGTTGTAGAAAGCAGCACACAAATTTCACAGAGGAAGTTTATATGCTAGAATTTTTTTTTAATGCTCAATTTCGATTTTTTTGATTTTTTACTCTTCTGCTAGAGTTAAGCATTTTTTTGGGGGGGTGGGGGTGTATTTTTTTAACATTTTTTAAGTTATAATACTTTAATTCTAAATACAAAATTTAAGTTATAATACTTTAATTCTAAAATTTTGTGCGAAATTTGGGCCTCTTTAAAGGGAGATCAATTTCTTTATGTCTGGTCTTATTTCACTGCGATCTAACCGTAAACTGGGATTTACTTTTAATTTTCTTCTGTATTTATTTTTCAAATATAAAATGGAAGAAAATCCTTATTTACAAAAATAGGTTCTGCAAAAAGGGGATAAAAATTTAATAGCTTTATTTGAAATGTCTTTAAATTCTTTTTTTCAGTTAAGCTAAAAGTTAACAAGTGTTATTTTTTAAATCTTTAGTTATGTTATTTTTTTTTAAATCAGTTAAGAATTCGATCACAGGAAATTTCTCTCAACTGTTTTTTTCCCTCAAGAGAGTTTTGAATTTAATAGTTAAAAATACTCTGTTTCCTTTGCATAGCACATATTTTGCTCTTGCGTACCACCAGTGGTACACGTACCACGGCTGAGAATCGCTGCAATAAAGTATTATATAGCAACTAAATATTTACGCAACGCATGCGAAAGACTTGCAATTCCTTAGCAATGTATTCATAAACGAGGAAATAATAGTCTTTAAAGACATAGAAGAGGCCCTAAAATAAATTCTTGCTTACAGGCATGAAAAAATAAGCCGTTTCGTTAACCCAGAATTTTAATAAATGGAAACATTAAACAACCGGAAGTATCTAATCGACGCGTGCTGAACGGTCACCGAAGCGTGAGGAGATCTAAATTTTAGAAATCTAAAAAAAAAAAAAAAAAAAAAAAAAAAGGTTCAAAATAAAATAATACAAACCACGTATGCCGTCATGGAATCTAGTTACATAATGAGAAGAGGAAATTGTTGCGAAGGTTAAAGAACTTCTGAGGCTTTAAATTAAATGTTGCTTATTTTAAACACTTTTCGTGATGGCATTTAATTAAAACAGTACAAAGGGTTCTTTAGAAATCCAGATCGTTGGTCAGACATTCACCTTTTCTTCTAGCTCGTTATTTCTCAGAAGCTCTCAGATGACAGTGTTAAAGATTAAAAAGTGTTACTGGAATGCAGATAGGCTACAAGTAAGGTCTTTTGCGATCTAAGGATCAGGATTTGGAAGTTTTTTTATAACAATAATGGAATATTTATTTATGAAGATACGTTATGTATGATGATACTAATGTACAGCTGTAAAAATTTGTATTAAAAATCTAACATTCATTACATGAATGCTGGGTAACTCACTCTGATAATGTAAGCCAATAACTTAACAATATTCATTAATACCTCAAAGGGATGTTAGCCCAAAAGGGCTATTAGTCTCAAAATGGCATTTCGCGTTGAATCACTAAACGAATTGTATCACTTTTCGAATGGTTGCCACCAAATATTATCGCTCTGTATTATATTTAAAGAAATTAAATAATAAAGAATCTGCATAAATGCATGTATGTTTCTCGCTTTGTGGAAAAACACAGTACCTAGAGTCATCAAATTTTGAAAACGTAGTCCTCCACCCGAATATGAGCACTTGAAAGCCCGAATTTTGGAATTTGTTTTGTTGTCTTGTGGAGTTCTACCCTTTCATTTAACAACTAAATGTGGAGGAATCTAATGACCAGCTAAGCAAATATTCGCTTTAGTTTAAGAACAGAGACGTAACCTCAAGAAGGATTAATTCCCCTTTATAGCTCAAAATAAGAATTAACAGTTGGCTCCTTTCTCAGGGCGTACAGCAATGCCTCCACTTGGGCTTGAAGTCAAAGTAATAAGAAATAAGACTTAACTAAAAAGATATAGCCGAAGCTATCAAAATTCTAAGTAGTTGGTCCCTAAATATCGAATAAGCTAACAAAGCTATCAAGGGCCTGTTATACGCCCTAGCGTAGTAACAGCTTTAGAGAGTCGTAGCCTTAAGGCAAACGCTGGCTAGTCAGAAACTCTGAGGCTCTCTCTCGAAGTCAGTGGAACTTCGACTTAAATACTACTTTTACTCATTTGCATTAAACGCGATTCTAAAAACATATTCTGGTAGGGAAATTATAAGCTGAAATTAGGAGGTACAGGAAAGTAGCTTTAACTGAAAATAACTTTAAAAAACTTAGGATAAACCTTACATCTATTTCATATTTTTTAAAACTTTCACGAATTTCTGATTAAAAACTCAACAACGATTTGAAAGCCAGCAGTGGCAACACTGTACCAAAAAGAAATTACCTCCAGCTCACGAGACTGTCTATCGGAAATTTTAAAGATATGCTGTTTTTAAATATTTTTAGCCCAAAGAGACATTAGCCCAAATGCTCTCGAAACGTGCACGTATATGTAAAAAATATCTCTTTTGCCGTAATATAAATTCCGAAAGCTTTCAGATTTTTAAAAATTAATTTGAAACCATTACGAATTTAAGAAATATAATCAGATACTAGACATAATAATGCACAAAAAAGCAAATTATTGATTAAAAATACTTTTTATTGCTAGTTAAACATTTAATCTCGTTACTGCAAATGTATAGCCCAAATTTCTACTTAATTGCCCTGTATTATATTAATAATACTGAAGTTTCCAATGCAATATTGTATTTTTTTTTTTCAGAACATTTATTTTAAATTTAGTAAAATTTCTGATTATTTTTCCTCGATATATTAAAAAAGAAAAAAAAGTGTAATCTGAATTTTCATGTAACAGACAATCATCTTGAAGAATTTATCATTAAATTTCCAAAAAGTTGAAAAAAAATTATTTATAAATTTAATAATGTAAAATTCCTAAGAATAAAAAGAAATTTGGATCCGATCTTATATGCGGATTTCAGTTTAACACTTGAAAGAAAAAAAAACTAAACAATTACGATACTAATTTAAATATCCCCCAGGAATGAATGATTTCTACATAAAATCTTGTATTTAAGAAGCAATTCCAATTAATGAAGTGAAGTGGGAAAGAAATAAATAAAAAATTGAGATTTTTATAATGAACCATTTAGTTAGAGCACACCCACACAAAAATGTGCATAATAAGCAAATAAAGTAGTGACAGAATATACAAAGAGATATAATTTTTAGACAGAAAAAAATCAGACTCAAATATTCTATTTATTGAAACGTAAATCATTTATTTTAAGTTAAATATAATAGAATTTGTATCTATTAATAATAAATACATTTTATAGTGATAAAAGCCACGTGTTCTTAAATTCATTTAGGATTTTATAAGCGTAGGCCTATTATTATCTTTATTATTATGACTGTTTATATAATCAATGTGGATTTTATTAGTGTGGGCTTTTGTCATATGCGCTTTCCTCCAGTGGGCTTTTATCTGGTTATAGTATTTTTTTCATCGACAGTTAAAGCACATGGAGACTTGTGCGTATATTTATTGAAAAAAAAATGATTCAAGATACAGCTGTTAGTTTCGCTTGATGGTCTGCGAACGATGCCTGCAAGAATATTTTTCTGAAATGAAATTACTTTCTATTTCGCTACAGCCTCTTTTACAGTTTTAATAGTCTAGAGATGCCGTCCTGTTGGCAAGATGCTAAGGAAGCCAGCCGTAATTAGTCTCGAGCACAGATTCGAACCTCAAAGAAACCATAGAAGTTTCTAAATCTATTGCATCTTTGTAATAAGAGGGTTTTTAAAATATTGTCGAGCTGGAAGTTGTTTCGAGAAGTTGTGTTAGAGGAAGGACGGTAGAGGACTTTCAATCCTTTCTGGGAATGAGCTCTGATGTACTTCGTAGTGTAGGACAAAAAAAATCCAATTTGCCCTTTTTTTCCCCCTAAATTTCATCCCATCCCGTGTGCTAAAGTCTATCACATTCTCACCACAAAATGTTCTATAATTGATTAAGTATACCACATTTCTAAGAATTTTTCCCTTTACCCTACCCTCCGATTCAGAATTCATTGTTTTTTAAATATGATGAAAACCTGTTTCTTTCTCTTGATATCAACAGCTCTCCAATGCAAGTGAAACACATAAATTAAAGGAACCCAGCACTGCCCTTTTTATAATGATGTGGAGTTTTAACTTGAGTGAAAAGCTTAAAATCCAAAGAAATAGTAAGTTTTAACTCCTGCATTGAATCCAAATTCTTATAGCGCCTAGTTTAATTAACTTGGTTTTAGCGATAACACAGAGTCACGCAATCCTGCGGTTTTTCTGTTAAAATCAGTATGATCTGAATCGACTTCTATATTACCAGTTCTCCAGAACAGTTCATTTGCATTCTTGCTGATTAATTTTTTATCTCTGAACTAAATCCAGCTTTAATCATAAAAATGATCTAAATTTAAACATTAGAACTTGTAGAATCATCATTCTTCTTGAAGCAGGAGACATGGAAAATAAGCAATACCCTCGCCGAAACTCGAACCTAAATCTCTCGAATACACACCGAGTGCACTACCGTTGTACCACGAAGGCATGCAGGAAAGAGGGAGAAAATACCTTACATTCTCTCCCTTTAAAAGGGCAACTGGGGTTTAGAGGACCCAATCGCCAAATCCTGGTGGTGACGAATTATCGTCCACCACCTTTTTTTATTTCGGGGGCCACCGTACAGTCATTAGGCTTTTTGACGCAGGAGACAGGAAAGATGAGCAATGTCCTCTCCGGGACTCGAACCTGTAACTTTCGAATACGCGCCGAGTGTGCTACCGTTACACCACGAAGGCACGTTGGAAAGAGGGAGAAAATATCTTATAAATTTATTAATATAAGTTTAATGATTTAAACATTAACTAACATTTATGTTCTTAAATAAACGTGTATTTCAGCATAAAATTTAAACTCACATTTGAATGTAAATGATTTTCAATCGTTTGCTTTCTTTGCTATCAAAAATAAAGCACTCAGCCCACAGAGAATGGTAACTACTACGCTAAAAAGTAACAGCTAAAATTTGGCTAAATTTTGTCTTTAACTTCAAAACAGTAAAATAGCATGAAAATTTTTATTTAAATTTTAATTTGACCTTCACTTAAAAATATCTACACAGTATACAATTTCAAGCTTCACACTGCATTACAAGGAAATATGATTAGAACGCGAGCCTAAACGACGACAGCTAACTTATAAATTAAAAATAGTAATAATTAAGGTGAAATAAATTAGAAATTTTTTTCACAAAGTTCTTTAAAGTTTGATCATAGTATGGGGTAATTCTACAAACTGTATAGATTCCTCTTTTTTTGTTGACATGCCAAATAAGTTAGAAACTAACAAAGCTTGATAAATAGTTCAGATATGCCTATTCTCGTGTGAAAATGTTTTCGTTTGGTAATTGCTGCCATTAATCAGAAACAGAAAGTCTGTATCGCGCCGTTAAAACGACAGGAAAATTAGAACTCGCTGGTTATTCCTAACGAATTCTTATGTTGCTACCGGGTAACACACATTGTTATCCAATGATCGCCGTAAATATACCTGAAATGGGATGTTAAGGGTGCCACACCTGTTTACGAAGCCCGTTGCTAGGCGGCATCAAGACGGGTGAGAAGCAAAGATAATTAAAATGTTAAATGCCACCGACATCACTCAGGGGTTTCGAATTTATGCCCTTACGTTTTCAAATGTTACAATGCGTGAGAAAAAATAAGCTGTGCAACGGTTTTATAGCGCAGTCATAGATTTTGTAGTGTTCTGAAATAGGATAGAAACTTAAACGTAATGGTGTAATTTCAACCAAGGTCATTGCGAAAATACAGATCATTAGTCAGCGTTGGCCACTTATAAGATTAGCGTTTGATTGCTTAGCAGTTATTTATCCAAGAAATTATTCCTTAAAACTTCAAACCATTTCAGTAAGCAAATAAAATTGTTACAACATAATTAACTGTTAGGCTCAAAATACCGTTAGCCCAGAAGAGCTATTAGTCTCAAAACGGGATTTTGCGTTAAATCACTATAAAAGTTTGAATCACTTTTGAAATTGTTGCCACCAAATATTATCATCCTGCATTATATTTAAAATTAAATAATGAAGAATTTGCATGAATGTATGCATGTTTTTCGCATTGTGAAAAAACAATGGTACCTAGAGCCATTAAATCTTGAATAACGTATTCCTACACTCGAATATGGGCACATGAAAGCCCAAATTTTGAATTTGTTTTATTTATAATAAATCTAAAACGATGTATAAAAGAAATTTAAAAAAAAAAAGAAACAATTTTTCACAGACGATTCAGTAATTTTCATTCAATTAATTCAGTTCTCACTTCGCGACAAGGCAAAATACATTAAAAATTCAAAATATTCCATACTAAAAATTGCGAAGTAAATCTTAAACGCTTATTTCCTCCAATAAATTCCAGAATGGATTAAGCATGATTTAATTCGCAATAATAAAAAAGGCGTTATCTTTGTTGTTGCAAAGCTTAGTTTCTCTAGATTGGCATCAAATCCACTATTCTGCTAAGTTTCAAATGTAAGCAAATATGGCTGCTATGGTAAGAATAATTAGGCTTAGCTGCACTTAAACAACTTTTAAATTGTTGATAATTCTACAAATCTTGCATGCAGATTTACTAAAGGCATAAGAACCTTAACCTAGAAAATAAGAACAACATAATTCAATGATTTTTAAAGCAAAAAATGCACAATTTACGAACATATAAGAATAAAAAACGGAGTTCTCAGAGCCCAGTAACAGAGTGGATATATATATACATATATTTATATACTTTTGATGCGGCCGATTGGCATCAAAATAGGAGGTGCACATCTGCACGTTATAGCAGTCCTATGTACAAAATTCCATCGTTCTGAGGCTACTCGTTTTTGAGTTACATACATACGTTTTTGAGTTACATACATACGTTCTTGAGTTACATACATACATACGTACGTAGGTACGTACGCACAGACGCCACGAAAACAATCTCTTCAGAATCCATTTCAAATGAGTTTCATAATTTTTTGGGAGGAAAGGAGTCTTTTATTCTGTCCTTGCGTACGGATGTCACAGAAAAACATGGTTTAAATTGCATTCTATAACGGTCAAAATGGCTATTTTCGTTGAAATATGATACCCGAAATTTTTCGCTATTAAAATACTTCCTTTTTACCCCCTTTTGGACGTAATATAAAATTTGAAAGCTTTCGGATTTTTTCCCCCTTACTATTTCTAACTAGCGTAAAAATATAAGACTGAATCGTAAACACATAAAAAAGGATATATTTCTTCTGATAAACATTTCCTTGGTTAATTAAGTAATACCGAAAATTCCCCGTGACTAATTTAGAATGACATTTTCAAGCAAAAATGCTCACTACACTTGCATTCCTTTAACTATATTACTGGATAATTTCTCAAAGTATTTGAAAAATCAATCTAAGAGCCGAAGTACTGGAAGAACATCACACGTCATTCCTGAGCATAATAACGCACGTTAACCTATGATGAAACAGAACTATACCCAGTATGTTTAGCGGATGATTATTTTTACTAGCATATACACCCTTAACTTATTTTAACAGATTGGCTCTTTCATACACTTAATTCTGGGATATATATTTTTAGGTGTTATTCTTGTCAACGCCCTATTTAAAACCCAAAGCACTTAAGCTCATGCATTTAAAGAATATTTTACAAAAGAAAAGTTATTTTAGAAAAACCATTCTCCCTCTAACAGAATTCAAGAAAATGAATGTTAATTTGGATTTGGACACAATGCATCCCAATTTAAATTTCGTTGCATACCGATGCTAAACACATTTAAATGAGGCTTCTTTGGGGACATATGTGTACTAAAATGTTTTCGTAAAAATTATTAAAGATACTGTAATACCATGATTATCTTAAAACTTTAAGTATGAAATTCTGCGGACGTTTTAATTCACAGTTTTAGGTATAATAGTATAAAATGTCGCACTGCAGAATATATTCCTGCTTTCAAAGAGAGATTCTGGACCTCTCCCATAAAACTGATGAGGTTATTCTAATATCATCGTTAATTCAATGTAGATTTTGCCTCAATTTTAATTTACTAATGTGCTGCACTTCCGCATATTCCGGATGTTGTATTTGTTACGTATAGTCTGAATTGATTCAAAGTAAAGGGTAAGTTTTAATTTAGGAGTTATATATGAAATAACAACTATGGAACAGCCAATAGAAAAGGCGGTATGGGAACAAAATGACGGAATGCAAATAAAACATGTAACAAAAAGGAAAGCGAGAATAACGATTCCTCTTTTATTATCTAATTATATGAAATATGATATAAAGAAAATATATGCAAGAAAGAATAAATGACGTATTCCCCTCCTCCCGTGCAAGCAAAATAAAAGGGAAAGTGAAAAGGTTAACATAAACTCAGGAGTTGTTCAAAGACTTGGCGGATCACTCTCAAGTAATAAAAAGTGCATCATATCTTGATCTCGAATTACTCCGTAAGTTTCTCACCAGATTTTACAAAATTTGGTTACTAGGAATAATTTGTGTAGCAGGATAGAAATATGGAAAAAAAAAGCTGGCATATCCTCTCAGTAAAAGTCCGATTTTGAGTCAGAAATTCGCATATTAGAACAACGTTATATATAAATTCTACTACTTTACAGTTGCACTTTAATTTACTGTCGTACTCGTACATGATCTAATATATATTATAGTCATACTTTTGGGAGCATGAAAAATGCAAGTTGAATTTCGGCCGAATAGAGCGAGAGATGCAAAACTCTCTCTCTCTCTTCTTAAATTCCTACTATTAGTTCACACTCCCCCTATATCTTGTTCAAATTTTCAATCCTTAATAAAATACTTTTTATTCATCAAGTTCAAATACATATTTTTAAACTTGTAGTGGATGACACTTGATGTTAATGCAGTTTTTTCACATATTAATTTTTATTTTTTCTGTATTTTAAAAATTTTTCTTTGTTGACCTAACTAAGAATTGACTTTCGTTAATAAAATACTTTTTATTCATCCACTCAAGTTCAAATACATTTTTTTAAACTTGAAGTGGATGACACTTGATGTTAATACAGTTTTTTAACATATTAAAAGTTTTTAAAATTTTTAATTTAAATTTTCTTTGCATTTTTATTTTTTTATTATATATCTATTTTTGTATTTAGTCCAAAGGGATTTAGTCCCGAAGGACTATTACTTTCGTTTTGCGATTTTGCGTTAATTCACTCTGAATGCCCGATTCACTTTTCAAATTGTTGCCACTAAATGTTATCGCTCTGCATTAAATTTTAAAAAATGAAAAATCTGCATAAATGTATGCATGTTTCTCGCATTGTGATAAAACCTAGAGCCATCGAATTTTGAATGACGTAATCCTACTGCGAATATGGGCATCTGGAAGACCTAATTTTGAATTTGAAATTTGCTTTATTATCGATTTTATGTTTTGTAACATTTCAACGAATTTCTGATTAACAAACTAAATGATTTCAAAGCGAGCAATGGTAACACTGTACGGAAAAAGAAAAACATTTTTATCTCCAGCGCACGAGACTTACGGAAATTCTAAAGATATGTTCATTTTAAAATGATTTTGCGATATTGATATTGAACTGAATTTTATGGTTTGAGTACGTAGTACATGATATTTAATAAAAAAAAGGTAGCACACGAAACGTTAAAAAAACGCGCCTTTGGACGTAATTTAAAATCTGAAATCTTTCAGATTTTTTTTTCTTTTTTTTTTTTTAAATTTTTCTTTGTTGACCTAAGTAGGAATCGACTTCAAAAAATTTATATTACTTGTATTTACATAATTTTGTGTATATGTCAAAATATTGCGAGTATATATCCGTTTCGAAGACACATTTTCCATCCATTTTTAACTATGAAATCTCCTCAGTTTCGCTTTGGATAGCAATACTTGGGATATCATCTGTCTAAAATCAGGTTTATTTGCCACAAAAAGAAAATGTTTCCTCTTTTAACCGACTTCTTTTACTTTGCCATAGGACATTCAAATCCTAGAATTCTAGGAATTTTGAAGATTCTTGATTCGAAACTGGAAGCTTCTCTGTTTTTTTCTGGTCATTAGGATCTTTCGACTTTTATTTTTAGAATTGCATTAAGCGTTTTACTTCTGGAAAATATAAATTAGCTTTATTAACGCATAGTAGGAGCATTCATTGAGAAATAAACGCCGTCGTTGGATCTGAGTTTCAATAAATCTGAATCACACTATTAATTTTCTTTAGAGAATTAACTGTTTTACATTTAGCATTCATCTATTTTAACTTTTAAAATAATCCTCTTAGTCAAATTATATTGTCAAAAGGAATCTATAGATTCAAGAATTTGTTTGTGTGTTTCATTTACTGAGTTTTATTTGTATCTTCTTAGTAAATGCGGGTTTATTTTTAAAAACCACTTACTTTAGTTTATTTTCATTAAGATTCAGATTTCAGAATTTTTAAATTTAAAAACTATTAATATTAATTCTAAAACACTTTCACACTTTTTTATTCTCTTTTATTTTTATATTAATGATACGAAAATTAAAGAATTTTGACGATTGGAACTGAAATTCGAGATCATTATTTTCATGTCATTTTTTTCCTATTCATTCAAAGCATAGCAATGTAAATAACTCATTTGAATTTCAGGTTACATTTCTAATTTTCGTCTACTGTAAATTTCAAAAATTAAAATTAAACACACTTAAGAAACTCAAAGATTTTTTTATGAGCACTGCATCTTAGATATAAATTTTTTGGTCAATAATTTAGCTTCAAAGCGCTCAAAAAAATCTTAAAGGCAGGCTTAGAACATAAACTAGATGATATACGTAAGAAGTTAAACCCAGCCAGGAGATAATGGAACTGACGTCACTCCAGGTGTTGCCGACAGCACAGGGTCAGATGAGCAGTGGACGTAGACGAAAGCAGACGTTCTTTCTCAGAGCGGAAGCCGTGAGGCAGATGGCCCCTCTGGAGGTAGGCAAACGACCCTTTCAAGTGTTTCGGAAGAAGATGGTCTTCCAAGTGTTAATAGTGCTCAGCCAACTTTTAAAGATATTTGAACTTTGCACCAGAGATGAGGGAGTATGTCCAGAAAAATGGAACTGTGTATGGACTAACATGTTCTTGTGGGTCTGCCTGCAACTTTGTATCAAACCCTAGCTAGCCAGTTTTCTTATTAAATCACAATGTCTATTCAATAAGTAGTTAATAAGTAGCATAGTTTAGACTTTCTATTGTGCTCTCCGTTTATACCCCATATAACTACAATATGCACTTACTATCATTGAAAGAGAATCTACACTGCGGGGGGGAAGACAGTTCTGTAGCTTCCGTTCCAGTGGGCCGATTGACGAACTTCAACTTTTGTTTTCCATGTCTCGAAAGCGCGACTTAGGATATGTATTAGATTTATATATATAGCATTGTTCTAGTATAGGTATTTTGACACAAAATCGGACTTTTTCTTAAATGACATGCCAATTTGTTTTTCCATATTTTGATTCTACGACTCAAATTATGCCTAATATTAAATTTTGTAAGACTTGAGGCGAAATTTACAGAGAAATTAAAAAATTTATCTTAATGTATTTTTTTTTCGTTTGCGCCAAGAATAATTCACTTACGAACTTCTTAATATATGGCAACCTATTTTCCTTTCCCTTTTTACAATGTGCACAACCGGAAAAGTCATTGTTCATACTTTCAAACAATTTTAACAGTGCGTAAACCACATTTGGCGTTATTATCGCTTATAATAAATATGCCAAATTTCAAAACGCGCCAACATGTAAATTCACGTATATCATAGGAAATTTTGAATAAAAAACTCTATTTTTTTGCAGATATGCTTAGAAATACATCTAAATGATAAAATGATGATAAAAATCTTATATATTATAATTCAAAATGTTATTCGAAAAATATATAAAAATTATTTAAAAATACAAATTTTTAAAACAAATCATGAAAAGTGGGCGAATTTTATTTGAAATGAACCTAAATTTCGAAATGTGAAAGGAAGAATCAAATAAGTTTAATAAAAAAAGAGAGATTAATAAATATACATCAAATTCAATTAACATTGAGGAGCTAAAATTTTGAGAGCTAATTTTTTAAAACCTACTCATAAGATTTTTACAAAACTTGGCAGTTTGCCATAATTTGAGTCGCAAAATCGAAATATGGAAAAAAATTGGCATGTCATTTAAGAAAAATTCCGATTTTGTGTCAAAATACCTATATTAGAACAATGCTATATATAAATGTAATACATATGAAAAACGCAAGTTGAATTTCGTCAATCGGCCCAGTAGAACGGGACATATAGAACTATCCCCCCCTTTTTTTCCTTCCGCAATGTACAGATATGTAAGCATCTCTTAGAAATAGTCTACCTTTAAATTTATTCGGGTAGAGAAAGATTACTTTAGACACTTGATAACCACAATAAATTTAACATGATAGCGATAATATTCAATAGCCCCTAACTAAAAGTATATAATAAATTCGCATCACTTACCGAATTTGGTCAATGGATGGACATAATTACGCTGAATAATGTTAATGAGATGACAGTGGAAAGGGCACTAGTGCAATACATTGACATGGCCTGTAAAAAATAATAAATAAAACAGTTAGAATATGCCCATACACATTTGATAAAGACAAAAGAATGCATTATTTTTGTCAGCTTAAGTGATGTATTTTGATGAAGAACTACATCGAAACATGGGTATCAACAAACATCGGAGATATCGAAATACCGGATCCGTTGGATTTCATTAAATCCTACAATTATTCTATGAACAAGGATATCAACAGGCATCGAAGTTGTGGATCCTATGAATCTCAAAAGTTTTATAATTATTCTCTGAAACAAGACTATTAAAAATATTGAAGCTATGCATTCTATGGGTCTCAATATGTTTTATAACTCTTCTATTAAGGATATCACAAACATCGGAGCTATGGTTCCTATGGATCTCAATAAATCTTATAATTATTCTATGAAACAATGATATTAATAAGCATCGAAGCTATGGATCTCAATGCATTCTGTAATTATTCTATAGTTCTTGTTAATCATATTATTGATCCATTTGTTATATTTTTGGAAGATAAAAATGAAAAAAGTTACTTTTTGATATTTAATTCCGCAACTTTATGAAAACATGACATAGTTAACTGTACATTAAAAGGCACTGTTAAAAGGCATTTATAATTAGTTCAAAATTTATAATTAATTAGTTTAATTTATAATTAGCTGCGTATATCATTCACGATATTAGCATTTGTGTTTTAAGAATTAACGGCAATAATTCCGCAAAATAACAGCATGTTATCAAGATTAAAAACCTTATCATTTTATTAGTCGCTATTAAAAAGAAAAGACAAAATTTTATCACGGTGTTATGGCTGTCGCTTCTGTGTTTTGTTGTTAAATCATTTATTTCTTTTAATTAAATACTTCAGCCTAGGGTGTAGAATACTTTTGTTCCTTAAAGAAAAATGACTCATTGCCAGTCTCTTTTTAAATGTATAGCTTTTCTATAAATCCCAAGCTAATTTAGAATTGAATTTTTTCAAATTTTAGACTTCAAGATCTATGCTTCTCTTCTAGGTATCAGTAATAGTGTTAAAAAATGTACATTAATCTAAAAATACGCAATTCGTTCTTTCTCTCGAATAATATCTAATCGAATTGTAATAGGTGATATTTACTTCTTGATTTAACTAAAAATAACATAAACAGTTATATACATAAATTGCAACAAACTGTGTAAGTAAATAAATATGAACTAAAAATTTATTAACTGCACAAATAAAATTAATATTTTATCATTAAACTCCTTCATACGGTATATTATGCTTTACTGTGATTATAACTTAAAATTTTTATTCATTTGACTTATCACCCAAATGGGATTAGGTCATTGTTTGACTGTTCGGAAAATAGCAGTTTCAAAACAGTTAACAGAAATAAAACTGTGACAGGTTTTCCCTCAATATCAAACGACACACAAGCAGTCTGTTAAAAATGAATTAGACACAATTCGTACAAGGAATAAAATTCTTCTTGAATTGCGTAAAAGTATTTGTATGCTTTATTTAAAAAAATTCTTAATCAGCAAACATGCAAACTCAAATATACCGTGGTAAAAGAGAAAGATATGTTAGATTATCGTTTATTTTTCATTTATCACAAAGCAAACCCTTTTTGAATTTGTAATATACTTTATAGACGCAAAAGCTGCATGCAAGCAGGAAAATTAATTGGATGAATTTAACTCTTGAGTGAATAACTCTCGTGAGTAGTGATTACAAATGATAAAGCTAACTCTGCAGAGTGTTTCTAAAGTCCGGGACCCATTTTGATGTTTAATAATTCATAAAATAATAAAGATAGATTAAAATCAATAACATAAATGGTTAGATAGACTCAAAAAATTTCATGACCGTTGTTAATGAACTTCCACGTGTGCCCCCTTCGTCGCACGGAGAATATTAAATCGATATTCAATTTCACGGCCAGGTACAGGCAAGCATATCGGCATCCACAGAGGCTATTGCGGCTGTAATTCTGGCTTTGTCAAAACAAAAACAAAAGAGCCAAAAACAAAAGCGAACAAAAACAAAGAGAACGAAAGAAAACAAAAGAGAACTATTGCCAAAAACAAAAGAGAGAAAAATGCAATTAATAACAGACGATATTTAGAAAAGTACAGATATTTAGACTGGAATATGAAATTATCTGAAATTAACCACACGCGCAGACGATATTTACAAAAGTAAAGATATTCAAATCTGAAAAGGAAAATATATAAGTTATTCCATCAATAAATGCCATAATTTTGTTTATATCTTCATTATTTTATGAGTTATTAAACATCAAAATGGGTCCGGGACGCATATAAGCAAAATGTACACTGCTAGGACAACGGCTTGAGTTTGGCCAATGATAGTTCAGATGAGCTTCACCATTAACTCCGCCCACATGAGTGATATTATATTTCTGACGTTTGTTTACATTCTGTTGTCCGTTACGAAATGTGTTCTTTGAATGAACAACATTTTTACTCTGCAATGTAAATTTGCTCTAGTGATGCTGTTTTTAAAATTTTCTTTAAAGTATTATTTCCTTACTGTTCGAGAAGGAATACCAATTTATGTCTCAACTTTATAAAATTTCTCTCTATACGCATGTTTGTGTATATATATGCGTGAGTATGGGCACACATACATATATTTTCAATATATAATTATATGTGAATTATATATGTGTGTGTGCATATGTGTGTGTGTGTGAATGTGTGTGTATACGTATATATATATATATATGTATTTCTCCTTTTGCTCATTTTTCTCCATTGACCATTTTTCAGGATGTCAGATTTCCAACGAATAATCTATAAAGCCTTTTTTCTCTTAATTTTACGACACAAATTAGCATTTTTAACCAAGAAAAGATAATTTTACTCGGTTAATTCCCGCAGGTACATTTAATGTATTAGATGATTTAACTCTTCACTACTTAAAAGTTTCTGATTATCAGTATGCAGAATAATTTGTAAACCACACTTCACATGCATATTCCAGCCATGAGTACCTTCCATCTGACTAGATCTAATTTTGTATTGGAACAGTAGAGTAATCCCAGAGCTAAATTTCTAAAAGTAGAAGCGCCGGAGCCCTATGGATGACCGTTAGGAAAGAGGTAGAAATGTAAATAAATGAAGAAAATGTCTATTAAAATTATTAGTAATTTAAAAATTAAACAGTTAATGATTATCAAATTAATTAATAATTACTTAATTGATATTAATATTTATGAATTATTGTTTAATTGAGAATTATTATTTAATTAATTCGTAATTAATTTATTATCTATTTAAATAATTAAAGAAATTGAATAATTAAAATTAAATAAAATGTAAAGAGGTAAATTAAAATTTAATGTGATTTTATTGAAAAAGTAAAATTTTCGATATCAAATTTCTACTGAAATTGTTGTTGAGTTACATAAAAGAAGTGCCGGAACCTTCTTATTTAAGGTTCCGGTGCGCTCCTGCTAGAATTAGAACATATCCCCAAAACTATGAAGTACAGAAACTGGGTTCCGGAGCAATTTAAGATCTGAGTAATCCTTAATATACCGAAACAAACATTAAATCATTATATACAGATATATACGCATATATACGAACAGTTTCATTCCTAAAAACTAAATGTACATTTAAAGAACGACCTTCGTAACGCCGAACAATAGAATGTAAAGAAACGTCAGAAATATGACATCACTCGTGTGGGCGGAGTTAATTCACTTCATCTGGACTGTCATTGGCCAAATTCAAGCCGTTGTCCTAGCAGTGTACATTTTGCTTATATGCGTCCGGGACTTGATAAACACCCTGTATTTTCAGCTTTAAAAAGAGCGATTTCTTCTTTTTTCAAAGGCAGTTCTGATGCTTAAGCGTGTTGCTTTAAATGTTCCAAATAAAAGTGACATGCAGTGCCCGCTGGGAGGCACAGCAGTAGCGAAAGTTTATGAAAAATAATTTATGATCAAAGGTGCGTCAAGATTGTTCTTTTAGATATAATTTATTTATTTTTGTACAGATTTAATGCTTTGCACTGATAGCAACCGTGGGACATTTCTGCAGCAAAGTTTTCAAAACAGTAATTAAACCTTTGTGGTTCAAATAAAACAAAAAACATTAATAAATATGAAACTGTTTGTTAAAAAAAATCTGATGAGGACACTACATGATTTCCTTGCACCACCTATTATACTATACACATTTTTTGCTGCATTTCACTTAAACTCATTTCTTCGAATTTCATTACAGATATAATTCTCAATGAATTAATTCAGTTCTCACTTCGCGGCAAGGCAAAAAAATGCGTAAAACCTCAAAACATCTGCATTAAAAATTGAAAAATGCAGAAAAACAAAAAACACCAAATACAGTTAAAACATTGTTTAGAAAAACAATTTTTGCAATTAAAATTAGAATTTAGAACGCAATTAAAATTAGAATTTAGAACGCAAAAACAAGCAATTCCGCCAGCGCGCAAGAAGACACGCTTTTCGGTGGAGAAAATTGAAAGTTTACTTTTGGTCCCACCCGGCAAAAAGACACTAAAGTTGACTCATAAACTAACTTAATTAACTATTCTACTAATAGTTTCAACTGTAAACAAATGGCTGCTTCGTTAGGCTCAGTTCCATTTAAATAACTTTTAAATTGTTGATAATTCTACAACTATTGCATATAGATTAATTAAAGGCATAAAGACCTTAACCGGAACATAAGAACGACATAATTAAATCACTTTTAAAGAAAAAATGCACCAACACATAAGATTTGAAAATCTGAGCTCACCAACCTGGGTAATAGAGTGGATATACACTGGTGTGCAAAAATTAAGGACGAGACGGTTTTTTGCAATATAACTTTGTACAAAAGCTTTCCAAATCAACACATTTAATACCGTAAGATCCTCAATACGTAAGAACATGAGTAATGTAAGCAACACTTACTAAAAGAGAAATCAGAGGGATAAAACGAAGCTTTATTGAAAAAGTAGCATGGAGCGCAATGCGACTGAAGGCCGAAACATCTCTGTGATGGGTGTCCAGCAAGAAACATCCGGTCTTTAATAGGGAATATGATCTCCCCTGACTGCTAGGCAGGTTTCACATCATTTGTGCATGCTGGATATGTGGTTGTTAATGACCTGTTGAGACACTGCTGCTCGTTCCTCTTGTAGCACCAATCGCAGTTTCGGAATCGTTACTGGCGATAAGTTACGTGCTGCCACGGGTCTCCCTAGTAAGTTCCGTACGTGCTTGACGAAATTTAGATCCAGAGACCTTGCCGACCAATCCATGTTTCAATATCTTCACTCTCCAGCAGCTCTTCGACAATAACTGTGCGATGAGGTGGAGCATTGTCGTCCATGAAGAGGAACTGAGGACCCATAGCCCTTGTGAAAAGACGCATGTAAGGAAGAAGAACCTCGTTACAATAGCAGTCCCAGGGACGAACCTCCTTGGGAGATATGAAGGTCGGTCCGGCTACCAAGCATTGTGTCTGCTCGAACGAGAACTCCGCGACCTCCAAAACAGTCCCTTTTGATGATGTTGAAGGGGTTATTGCGTGTTCCCCACTCTGTCCAGATGTGTATGTGTCTAGAATCGCAACTCAGACTAAATCTGCTCTCATCTGTAAAGAGTACTCGTCCCCATTCATTGTGTCTCCAATTCCGGTGTTCCCGGCACCGCAGAGAACGCCTTCTCCGATGGGCAGGCGTTAGAGGTACACACCGTACAGGGCGTCGTGCAAACAGACCACCACCGTGCAGTCTTCTGGCCACGGTAAAACGCGATATCGGTCGTCCAGTCGCCTGTGTCGTGTGTCTAGCGATTTCTCCCGCTGTCTGCCGCCTGTTTCTTCTGGCCTGTAAGGCAATATACCGGTCATCTGCGGGTGTGGTTCCTCGTGGACGACCACTACTAAACCCCCGGATAGCTGTTCCTGTAGTTTGAAATTGTCTCCAAAGTCGTGAAGCGATGCTGTGAGCAATTCCGAACTCTGCAGCCACACTTGTCACACTGCGGCCCTCCAACTTCCCAATGATTCGACCTCGGGTAAAAGCATCCAGATGTCGTCTAACAGATTGATTATTCGCCATTTCTCGCTGAGGCAACAACTCGGTGTAATTTTAACTGCTATACGGCGTGCAATCTCTTTGCCAGAAATACTGATCTTACACCGACAACATGCTTTATACTACTCACACTCCCCCATTACGTCTACCTGCATATCTGCGCATGTGCTACCGTACATTACCTTACTTAATCTGCTGATTGGTCTTTCTGTCCGCTCTGACTCTTCGTTCAGCTGATATGCTAATTTTTCGACTTCGTCCTTAATTTTTGCACACCAGTGTATATGTAAAATATAAAAAATACGATGGCTTTGCTCTGTACGAAACCTATATTTCCAAAATTTCAGGATCGTCCCCCTAGACCAGTACTTTCGAGAACATTCTGGCATGTTATATAATCGCTAGCATAAATACTGAGTACGTGCCATTTTTCCTCAGACTGCTCTCTTCTACCACTGCTACAAAACCACTGCTGCTACTCGTCCCATCTTTCTCCTCTTTGTTAGAACAGTTATGAAGTAGAAAGTCTAAATTTAATCTTACTTAGTTTAAATCACTATTTAATATGTAATTTAGAGACTTTCATCTAAAGGAAAATGATTTGCGGTGAGAATTGAATAAAGGTGGAGGAACTGAAAAGCTAAATCTTTCTTTGTCGTCATTTTGCAGCCTGCTACTCAGCCACAACAGCGCCCGGACTCTGATGTAACTTTATCGCTAAGCTTTGTCCTCGCTGTTCGCTTAATGGCAAACCGCACATTGAGTTGATCAATGTTAACGAATTTCGCTTACTGCGCATGCTTAATAGTTGTACCGTTGGCGTGGGAGAAAATACTGGCGAATAAAAATAAGCAACCCTATACAAACCTGTTCGTCATGTAGGCCTTAGCGACTCTTTGCGATTGCAATCCTATGGACACTTTTTTTGTGCTTATTGCATTCGCTTCTGTTTCGTTTCATTTTGTTTTATTTTGTTCATAAACATGACATTTAATATCAGTTATTTGTAATAATTTCTTTGGCTTTGATTCAGTAATTTAAACTAGATATATTTCTTAAGTTGTTAAAATATTTATGAATGGAACGCATGGTAAATAATCGATTGCTTTTATTCCTCAGAAGTACAATCAATAAACAACATTATGTAATATTTTCTGTTTTGTAATCCTTCTTAAACGAAAATTTGGGGAGTTTACAATTGATATTTACACGTAAGGAATGAAGCAACGTACAACTTAAGAAGTTTTAAAACTCCGAACTGTTTACGTCTAGATAACAGAACATCAACCATATACCATATTTATCTTCTTTTAAAATTACGCCAAAGTCGTAATTGCGCCAAATTCTCTTCTGGGCATGCGCAATGTGCGTAATTCGTTTAACATTGTTCAGCTGAATGTGCGGTCTGCCATTACGCTTCCTGTTCCTACCCGGCAAAATATTACATATATATATATATATATGTGTGTGTTTGTGTGTGTGTGTTTTTGGTGCAACTAGAAAGGAAGGTACACAATGGATATGTTATAACAGTCCCATAGGCAAAATTTCAACAATCTGAGGCTACTCGTTTTTGAGTTATGCGAGATGCATACATACGTACGTACATACAGACGTCAAGCTACAATCTCTTCTTAATCCATTTTACGATCGGTTTTGAAAAAAAGAGCCTTTTATTCTATCTGTATATACTGACTTCCCGCAAAAATATCGTTCAAATGGATTTGAAAACGGCCAAAATGGATATTTTTGTTGAAACCCGAAATTTTCGCTATTACAATACTTCCTTTACTTTTTTAAAAGGAAGTAAAAAATTCTTAAAATTTTAGACCACAATAACACCTCAGATTAGGTTTGACTATTAAATAATACTTGCTAAATATTATTAAAAATTATACTATTTTATTAAAAATAATACGTGCTAACTAATAAAACTAAACTTTAATTCTTAAATAAAATTTTTATTTAATTAAAATAAAATCAATTCCACACTCTGGGGCTCTGGGGTTGTTTTTTACATTTCTTCTTTGAACGCAAAATAATGCGATTTGGAAAGTATCAGAACAGTAAAAAGTACATTATTTACTTTATTATACAAAAGTAGAATATTAATACAAATTTAAAAAAAAACTTGCCTAGTCAATTGCCTGTTTCATCATTACCATTAGAATTTATTTTTGATACAGTCGGCAGCATACATACATAGAAATTTTGTTAGTAATTTATTTTTGGATCAGAATGACAAAAATCGAGATTTTTTTTTTTTTTTTTTTTTTTTTTTTTTGAAATATAAAAAAAGTTTTTTTTACGAGATTTTTTTTTTTTTTTTTTTTTTTTTTGCAAAATTAAACTAGAATAGATCGGACTGCGCAGTTAATTTTTGAAAATTATTAAAAAATGAATAAAATAAGATTATATAACATTTTTATTTACAGAGAATTTAATGCGACTTGATTTAAATTTATGATACTATATGTGGTAAAACGATTAGTAACACACACAAGTATATGTAATTTACATCCTAATTATGAATTAGACGATCGCTAAGCGATGAGAGTGTCTTTGTAGTCTGAAAGAAACGTCACGCTGAAAACTCAACTTTTAAGTACCTCTTCCCTCTTAGAATTCCTCATCCCGGAAGAAAATACTTTTTGTTTCTTTTCTTTGTGTTACAGTCGCTGCTTGACCGAATTAATGTTTTCAAGGATTTCTACGCAGTATTTTATTTTTTTAGCCCAAAGCGCTATAATTTCATTTTGGCATTTTGCGTCGATTCATTTTTCAAACTGCTGCCGCCAAATATTACAGCCCAGTATTATATTTAAAGAAATTGAATAATGAAGAATCTACATAAATGTATAAATGTTTCTCACACTGAGATAAAACAACGGTACCTAGAGCCATCAAATTTTGAATAACGTAATCCTCCACCAAATATGAGCATCTGGAAGCCCTAATTTAGAATTTTTTTTATTATCTATTTTATATTTTGTCAGACATTAAAAAATTTTTCATTAACAGACTCAACGATTTCAAAGTGAGGAATGGTAACACTGTAAGGGGAAAAAAAAAGTTTTTACCTCCAGCGCGCGAGACTGTACATCGGACATTCTAAAGATATGCTCATTTTAAAATTGTTATGCGATATTGCTGTTGAATTGAATTTTGTTGTTTAAATGCAAAGAACATGATATTTAATAAATATATACATACACTTACGTTTAATAAGGTATTCTGCGAAAAAAAAAAGAATGGAACAGTTCTACATCTCCCTTTCTACTGGGCTGATTGAGGAAATTCAAATTACGTTTTTCACGTCTCGAAAGCGCAACTTAGGATATAATATATATTAGATTTATATATAGCATTGCCTAACATAGGTATTTTGACACAAATTCGGAATTTTTTTAAATAACATACCCATTTTTTTCCGTATTTTGATTCTGGGACTCAAATTATGCCTAGATATTAAATTTTGTAATTTTTGGCGAAATATTTATGCAGAAATTAAAAAATTTATCTTGGCGGATATTTTTTGAGCTTGCGCCTGGAATAATTCACCAAGCGAACTTCTTAATTCTTCTTTCTTCTTTATTTCTTTATTATATCTAATTTTTTAAAAGCTACTCCTGCGTTTTTTACAAAACGTCGCAGTTTTACGGAATTTGAGTCGTAGAATCAAAATATGGAAACAAACTGGCATGCCATTTCAAAAAAGTCCGATTTTGTGTCAAAATACTTGCATTAGAACAATGCTACATATAAATGTAATACATATCCTAAGTCGCGCTTTCAAGACATGAAAAACGCAAATTGAATTTTGTCAATCGGCCCAGTAGAACGGGAGATCTAGAACTGACTTTTTTTTTCCGCAGTGTATAAAGATTGTATGGAATTGTTACACGAATTAACGGGTTAATGTAATATTATTTTTTAAATAATTTTCTTTGTAATTCTGTTAAACTTTTAGAGTAGACGTTTGAAGATGACCTTCTTTCATATAGTATCAAATATAAACCATTCACATCTTTAAGAAAAAGCTGTTAATAAGTAAGCAAAATAGATTTCCAATAAATTGCTCTGTAGATTTTGCGATTTAACAAAATACAGTGTCTTTATCACTACCTAAATTTTCCTTTGTCCTTTCACTATTGTATCTGTATTTGATATTTCTGTATACCTTGTAAATTATAGCATTTGTGTAGATTTATTTTCTCGTAAACAAATTTAAGTGATGTAGAAGTATTACTGCTATATTTAATAGGAAAAATATTTCACCTATTGCTAGAAATCTCTTATTTTACTATTGTGCAACAGCCGGTTCTCTATGTCAGGTCCAAAATCGTAATTTAGGACGATGAGATTTACCTTGTTCTTCAACGCTGTATGACAATGCTTTTTTCACCTCAATTTCTTTAGTAAAATAAATCTGAGATATACGAAGCTATTGTTTCTTTTTTTAACCTAATCGTAGCAGAAACATTTCGAAAGCACAAGTATCCTTACATAAAGGTAGAAGCATTCTTCTGCGAATTTGCTTTTTTCCTCATTCTCTTGAAAATTACGAGAAGCTTACACAGAGATTCCCTGCATAAAATATCTAATATGGACACCACATCACTTCCTTGTACGGTCAATTAAATTATACACATTTTTTGCTGTGTTTCATTTAAACTTATTTCCCCGAATTTCGTTAGAGATATATTTCTCATTCATTTAATTCAGTTCTCACTTCGCGACAAGGCAAAAAGACATAAAACTCAAAGCATCTTCACCTTCATTAAAAATTGTAAAAGACAGAAAAACATAAAATGAAAAATAAGCAATTAAACAACAATTAGAGACAATTGAAAAAGCTTTTACAATTAAAATTTTTTGGTACGTAAACACAAGCAGTTCCTCTAGCGGGTAGGAAGACAGCTTTTCCGGTGCACAAAACTGAAAGTTTACTTTTGTGAAATTTGGTAAAAAGACACTGAATTTGGTGCACAAACTGACTTGATTTACTATTCTACTGATTCTACTAAGACTTTCAAATGTAAATAAATGGCGGCCTCGTTAGGGTTAGCACCGTTTAAACGTTTAAATTCTTGATAACTCTACAACTACTGCATGAAGATTAATTAACGGCATAAACCGTAAGTGGGACACAAGAACCACATAATTCAATCACTTTTAAAGCAAAACATCCACAGGTTACAACATATAAGAATAACACAACTGAGTTTAAGAGCATGTAGAAGTATTTCTTCGCTTTACTGCCATGTTTAATAGAAAGAATATTTCACCTATCGCTTGAATTTCTACTCACTCTGTTACCCAGTTGTCCGTATCGTGCGATATATATGTTATATATATATATATATATGTAAGATAGAACAAAATACGGTAGCTGCTTTAAAAACAATTGGCGACCTCGAAATTAACGATTCTAGATTTTATGCTTTAACCTTAAATTCCTCTGCTATCCCATATTCGAGATCTTAGGTAATGTTTTAATGGAGATACCTCTTGTCCAACCAAGTAATTGTAAAACAAAACTTTTTCTAACTCAGAACTGAAACTACTGACTCTTCCCTTCTTCATCTAAATTGCAGCGCTCTCTTTCGCCTAAGCTTTCCTGCTGGCAAGACGCTGCTGTTCCAAGCTACTGCTTACTTCCTTAAGATGACGTTGTATTTTAAAACCCCTGTACATGAAAATTATTGTATTCACCTATGATTAAAAATTACTTTATCTAAAAAAGGATGATTTGATATGCGTAAAAAATAAAGATTCTGATTCTTCGATCTCAGTCGTGCTAAATGCGTCATCACGCTTTTCCACTCAGCCCTGCCTTCAGCCAGTGCCTTCACCTTCAGCCACTATCGAAAGCTTTTAAAAGTCCCAATGTTTTCACCTACGCATTTTTAAAACATTATATTGTTGCGTTTTTACGGGTTCGTGGATTTGAGAGTATCCGATGAAAACACGATGCAGATCAATAAAAAGCACAATTTATTTACAAGAATCACTATTTACAGCACAGTTCCAAAATTACCTTTAAAAGCGTCGAAAATCCACAATAAATACGCTGAAACAATCAGCAACACAGCTTCAGGCTGTAATTGTAAAGATAGCTTCACGGCAAAGCACTATCTCGATTGCTTTCCGTTCACAAAACTCTCGCGTAGCAGCTATTCTCACAACTAATCACACTGCTCGCAACACTTCACAATTTCTTCGCAACTTACTTCGCAACTCACCAACTCTCAGAAACGCAAGGGTTTATATAGCTTTTCTTTAAGTTCCATGCGTTTCGAGAAATATCTCGACAGGAAGTTATTCTAGAAGCTTCCCGATTGGACCATGGGATATCGCCAATTTGGTCGCCAAATGGGCGATAAAGTCGCCAATCTGGCAACCCTACCATACACTATTTTATGGCAACCCTAGTGCTATGCCGGAAAGCTTACATACAGGCGCAACCGCCGAATTTTTCGTAACAATATTATATGTTCTTTCTGCACGTACCGGGCAGTACAATCCCTGGTTGGAAGCCAAAAAGAAATAATCGAAAAAGCTACAAAACAAATAAATAAATTACAATAATTACAAGATTTGCAAATAATTACAGTATTTACAAATAACAAAAACATTTACACTAATTACAAAGATCTATGTACAAGCAACTATGCATAA
>KK112004.1:96797-148203 GCA_000611955.2 Stegodyphus mimosarum | reverse complement strand
TTGTTGCGTTTTTACGGGTTCGTGGATTTGAGAGTATCCGATGAAAACACGATGCAGATCAATAAAAAGCACAATTTATTTACAAGAATCACTATTTACAGCACAGTTCCAAAATTACCTTTAAAAGCGTCGAAAATCCACAATAAATACGCTGAAACAATCAGCAACACAGCTTCAGGCTGTAATTGTAAAGATAGCTTCACGGCAAAGCACTATCTCGATTGCTTTCCGTTCACAAAACTCTCGCGTAGCAGCTATTCTCACAACTAATCACACTGTTCGCAACACTTCACAATTTCTTCGCAACTTACTTCGCAACTCACTAACTCTCAGAAACGCAAGGGTTTATATAGCTTTTCTTTAAGTTCCACGCGTTTCCAGAAATATCTCGACAGGAAGTTATTCTAGAAGCTTCCCGATTGGACCATGGGATATCGCCAATTTTGTCGCCAAATGGGCGATAAAGTCGCCAATCTGGCAACCCTAGTGTTATGCCGGAAAGCTTACATACAGGCGCAACCGCCGAATTTTTCGTAACAATATATATACTCACTCTGTTGCCCAGCAATATATATACAGATTAGTTATAGATAAAAAGAAAGAAATTCGGCGAAATATTGCTCGGAAATAATATTTTGTTAATTTTGTTCTAAATTAAAAATTTGTGATAGTGATATATACATAAATATATACGTTTGGTGCGACCGATTTCAACCAAAAAGGGAGACGCCCAACTACATAGCAGTCCGATATTCAAAATGTTAATGTTCTAAAGCTATTCGTCTAACAAGCGTCAAAAAGTCCAAGAAGCGTTGGCTCAAGTCATTGAATGAGCGTTTGATTTCAACGAGTGAAATGTTTAATGTCATATAACTAATTAGCAGAGCTGGAAGAGAGAAATACTGTTGTCAGGTGTCGCTGTCAAAAGCTCTCTATCTAAACTTTCAAGAGCTCTGTCTTAAATACTGGTATCTCATTTACATCCTGGTTTGACCTAACGAAAATAAGTTACAGTACAACTACAAATCATAAAAAAAGGCTTAATTAACACGAAATTTTTATAAACAAGCCCCTTAACAGTCAATGTTCAAACCCATAAAAGGAGTTACAGAAGTATGGTCTCTTATAAGCATAAATACCATGATTTCTAAATAGGGTTGTAAGACATACGGGATTATTCCAGACAGTCCGGGATTTGTAATTACGTCCGGAGGATTGTCTAGGATTGAAAAACGTCTGGCATTTTTCAAGGAGAATAATTGTTCGCTTAGTAAATCAGTTTCGTAGATAAATGCATCAGCTCCAGTTGTAGAGTCATTAGGATTTTTTGAAGCAAGAATATATGAAAAATGAGCAATGCCCTCACCGGTACGCGAAACTGAAAATACCTTATATAATCTCCCTTTTAAAGAGCGACTGGGCTTTAGGGGACTCAATCGCCAAATCCTGGTGGCGAAGAATCATCATCCACCACCTTTTTAGTTCGTGCGCTACTGTAGAGACATTAGGTTATTTTGATGGAGACGTGAAAAATGAGCAATGTCTTGGCCGGGACTCGAATCTGGACCTCGAATACGCGTCGAGTGTGCTACCATTACACCAAGAAGGCATGCTTAAAAGATGGAGAAACTACCTCATATAGTAGAAAGGATTTTTTTCACTGAGAATAACTTTCGGTTTCCAGAAAAAAAATCAGTTATAGGTTTCCAAAGGAACTTAACTGAATTCCAATTCATGTGATGATTTTTACAAAGTTTCTGAAAGAAATAGTATCTAACAGAAAATATACAAAAATGGAATAGAATTAAAAATCTCAGTCATCCACCTCATATTCACAGTTGACATACTGAAAAAGGTGTGCAGTCTATTCAATATTTCGAATATTTTGTTGTCTTTGCTGTATTATTTTTTTATTTCCTCATACCAACTTATCGTACGAGATTGTATAACGGTGAGATGTTGCAGGCTGACTAATCACGTGAGACATAGGCGTCCGTATAAGACTCTTAAAGGGAAAAACGAGACAAATAATTACATGAATTAATTTTTTTTATTTATTTTTAATTTTGGGAAGGTTACAAATATATTATAATATATAGCATATCAAAACACGTGTATTATACATTACTTTATACATTCAAGAGCCAAAACATTATGACCACCTGTCAATAACGAAATGGGCCACCTTTGGCGCGCAACACAGCTTCAACCCGCCTTGGCATGGATGCCGCAAGTCCTTGATAGATGGCCGGAGACAGATTGTACCAGATGTTGTAGCAACGGTCACGCAAACCCGAGATATTGCGAACGGTGGTCTTTGACCTCTGAGTACTTCCCATGACATCCCAAATGTGTTTTATCGGATTGAGATCCGGTGAGTTAGGCGGCCAGGACATTAACTGGAAATCAACATCATGTTCCTAGAACCACTCCAACACAATTGTAGCCTTGTAATACGGGGCGTTGTCCTGTTGGAACATTCCATTTCCAGCTGAAAAAACAGAGGCCATGTAAGGGTGCAACTGGTCCGCAATGATGTTCAGATACCCTGTAGCATTCATGGTCTGCTCTACCACAACCACAGGTCCCAGAGACGCCCAAGAGAACGTCCCCCAGAGCATAATACCACCACCACCGGCCTGTGTATGACCTACTCTGCATTGAGGGAGCAACTGTTTGCCGGGAAGATGGCGTATCCTGACACGGCCATCGCCGTGATAAATGACAAACCGTGATTCATCTGACCAGGCAACTCTCTCCCACTGATCCATGGACCAGTCGCGATGTTCCCGGGCCTAGCGCAGGCGCAGTTGGCGATAACGCTTGGTCAGCAAAGGCACACGAGTGGAACGTCTGCTGCGTAGCCCCATATCCAACAGTGTGCTCCGATATTTTTCTACCTGGCCCTGCATTGTATTCGGTTATCAGCTGAGCCACTGTCTGGCTCCGGTTTTGCTTCACCATGCGAGACAGTCTTCGACGACCTTTTTGTTTGATAGCGTGTGGACGTCCAACAACATGTCGTCTACTGCTGGTTTCACCGTCATTCATCCACTTTTCATACGTATTAACAACAGTAGATCGCGAACAACCAACGAGTCGTGCAGTTTCGGAAATACTTGTTCCTAGCCTTTGAGCCATTACAATCTGCCCTCTATCAAAGTCGCTTAGATCCGCAGCCTTTCCCATCACACACAGAAGTAAGTGAAAGAATGATTCTTCTACCTGGATACCTGGATAACAGCTATACCGGGCTACTGCCTAGGCAGCGATGCCGGTTCATGAAATAAAGCCCTAGGGCACATGACATAATAGAATCCGGACGTGGGTGAATCTCGGAAGAGAAGATGGAGGCAGAAGAAAAAAGAAAAGGAGGCCTAGGACATCGCAAGAGAAACGACAAGACCAGATCTGCGGAGTAAGCAATTCATCTGACATTGAAAAGAAGGCAAAAAAAAAAGAGACGAAAATCTTGTCAATATACGAATAATAGTTCAAAAGGTGCTACAAAATTCCAAAAATTTATATGTACTAAGATATAATTACACAGGTACAAGGAAAAATTAAAACAACTATATACAAATGTGAAAGAAAGTTAATCAACTACCAACGAGGAGTTGTCGTGAGTGCTCTTGTCAGACTCCATCTATGATTGTGTGAGCAGCTAATGGACGAATAAATTTGTCTTCTGAAAGGACTTCATAGTTGAATATCTGGGAGTAATTCACAAAGTCACACTGCACAGCTTTGTTGAAAAATTTATCATTTGATTTCTTAATATAGTCCTGTATAGATTCAAGCTTGAGATCTGTGAAGATTGTGAAGAAGTTCGTTTCTTATAAAAAAGTGGGCATCAGTGATTATTCTAAGGAATTTATTCTGAACGACTTGCAAGTGATAAAGTTGTTTACAGGTAGCAGTGTTCCAGGCTGGAGAAGCGTAACAAAGAATTGGCCTAATACAGGAAGTATAGATATGTCTTTTGGTGCGTAAACTGAGACTAGAATATTTTCCAATAACTGGCAGAAATCTGATCATGATGCCTAATGCCTTGTTCTTGACGCTTTGAATATGATCAGACCAGGTAAGCTTACTATTAAGAATGATGCCAAGATATTTAGCTATAGATACAATGGGAACCGGTTCTTGAAACAAAAGAAGATCTTGAAGGTTATTGAGCTTTCTAGATTTATTGAGGATAAGTAATTGCGACTTGGTGGCGTTAATTTTGACTCTCCAATTAGTGCACCAGTCTTCAACTAAATAAAGATATTGTTGCATCTTGGCGATGGCTTGTTTCGCTTGGATGGATTTAATAGCAATTGTCGTCGGCGTAGCAGGCAAGAAGAGAATAATGATTAAGTTTTGGTTTAGGGAAGTCTGAGATGTAGAATAAATAGAGAATAGGTCCTAAGATACTTCCTTGAGGGACACTTGACCTGATGGGCTTGATATTGGATTGATTCTTCAGACTCTCCAGCAGCAGTTAAATACCACTTCCACCTGATCATGTGTCTTCCACGTCATCCAGGCGCGTTCATCGCAAAATGTGAGGCTGGTCATAATGTTTTGGCTCTTGAGTGTATGAGCCAATGGGAAAAAAATCACTCTAATTACTCTCTAAAATTTATTCTTTACTCCCGTGAAAACTCATGATCCTAGATTTTCCTTTCTAAAGTAAAGTAACCAATCTCTTAATGTTTTCAAAAACACTGGAACCGTTTTTAATAGTTTATTATACGAAGCGTATGACAGCTGTTAGAATCACATACATCCATTCTGAAAAAAACCCAAAGTTCTTTTACTTTAAAAACATTTGAGAGAACCAACCATATGGTGATTTGATAAATGTCCACCCGGTTATCCATCCGTATCGTGCCATAGTGTCACCGTCCGTGTCGTGCCATACTATATCTAATATTTATTTTGTATCTAAAGCAATAGAATCTTCAGTTCCTTCTAAACATCTTGAAGGAAACTTTTAAATAAATCTAAAGCAAAGCATTCGTAAGGCTTAATCACAAACAGCAAATTTTTTCGATAGAGTAATGTAAGCCTAAATTTTGCTGAAAGAATAATTCACTGTTTAACATCAGCGTCATTCTTGACGGTAAATTCAAAACCGTCAGTTTGCTGTACATTTTAAGAACATACTATCAGCTTGTGTTTGGAAAATGAATTTTTTAATTGTTGTTTAACTGATTAAATGATAGTTGCGTTGATGCATGTCTTATTATGCAGTATTTTACTTTCTCTGCCCTCCTTCGACGCTTTCATGGCTTTTATTAACATGAGAATGCTATTATTAAATCCAGTATACAGAGAAGAAGTAATTTAATTTTTTGTAATTACTAGTAAACTAATTTTTATTTTTATTTATAAAATTGGCAGTTTGGTTCACTCCTGTTATCGGGGCCGGATTCAGAAATGTTTGGATGCATGCTTGTATGGTTGGACGCATGTATAACGACGTACGTGTGTTTATATATACACACACATATATATGCGCACATAACATGTATACATACTTGCATAGATATATCTCTGAGTCCGATTCTGATACTAGAAGAGTACCGGCACTGTAATCACCTAGTACCGGGTTTCTTAAACTTTTTTTAGTCGCGACCTTTTTTTATCACTGAGATTTTTTTCGCGACCCCAGGGCCCCATAATATTTACGAAAATTTTGTGGGACCCCATAAGCATTGCGCAAATCTGACGCACACGTGAGTGAAACTGTCAGTGTTTTTACTTGTACTGTAATATACTCGTACTTTTGCAGTTTTAGGTCATTAATTTTAATTTCTAATTTTAAGGCATTGAACAATGTAAAAATTTTAAATAAGTAACAGACGAAATGACAAGCGTCATGTGCAAAGCAAGTAAAATGAACGTTTATATTATAAAAAGAATGCGTCGAAACGTTTTCGCTTTTTCTTTGTCTGTATTGTCTTATCTTTATCTATTTTCGAATACAATGTGTAAAAATATTCAGTAATTGTAAAATTATTATAATAAATTGTAAGGTTTATCCTAAGTTTATTAACAGTTAAGTTTTGTATCTTTCCTATCTTATTCTAATTTCAGCTTACAATTTCCTGCCAGAACATAAATTCAGAAACGCAGTTAATGCAAATGAGAAAGAGTACTATTTAAGTCGTGACTTCACCGACTTCGAAAGAGAGAGTCTGATTTTCTGATTAGCGCGCGTTTGCCTTTTGTCTCTCTTAGCTATTGCTACGCTCGGCCATACCTTAGGCTTCGCCGATTTAATTAATACTTAGGGGCCAACTTGTTAGATTCTGATAACTTCGGCTATACCTTTCAAATAGCTTAGTTAAGCTAGTCTTAGTTTAAATTATTATTATTTTAAGTTTAAGCCCGAGTGGAGGCTTTGTGTAAAGTTCTAAGTAGGAACTGATTGTAAATACTGAAAAATAAAAGGTTGTAAACCCTCTTTAAGTCTTACGTGTTCTGTTCACACACTTAAGCGATTATTCGCTTGTTAGTGTTCGTGGCTTCTAAGTTAGAACTTTAAGATTAAATAGTAAAACCCCACAAAATTAAAGCAATATGAAAACTGATAAAATTTTTGGCAAACCCTGCTGCAGGTTCCGCGACTCACAGTTTAAGAAGCTCTGATTTAGTAGTACATTAAAAAAACATATGAATTAAGAACGAACATATTTGAAAATGATAAAACCACTACTGAAATGTTTATGTCATTCATTTTTATATCCCGAGCAATATGTTAGCAGTTGTTAGAAAACGCTCGCGTTTAAAATATTAATCTTTTTAAATCAGATATGGGCTCAAATAATTTTTATTACAAGATTGTTTTATTACACATATACTACTTTATATAATGCATGTATATTATTAGCCATACTTTCTAAAACTAAGGAAGTTTTTCTAGTATAGTACCAATTATCTTGCTTTGCAACTATTCAAATAGAATGGTTAATTTTCTGTTGTTTCTACTTTATGTTCTCTGACTACTTGCAGTGAAGCTCAAAATCCCTGCCCCTTAAATATTTTTAACTCCATGCTTTAATTTTTCGTCTACAGCGACACCAATACGCTTTTAGAACGCCTAGATCGAAAGCACTTTTTTATATATTGTTGTGTTCTACGGATTCGTGGATTTGGAATGATTGATGACAACACTTGATGAAGAATCAAAACACAATTTATTCGTCAGTATTACACAGGACAGTTCTAAAGACGCGTTACAGTCGTCGGAAAACTACAGCAAACACGCTGAAACTGTCAGCAACACAGCCTTCAGGCTATCAGGCAGTAACAGTGAACACAGCTTCATGGGAAAACACTAAAATAAAGCTCCCGACTCGATCGATCACTCTCGAGATAATCTCTGAACTCTACTACTCTACTACTAAACTCAACATACTCTCTATAATTTCCTACTCCTCCCACTGGCAGGGTATATATAGCTTTTGACCTACCTTCGAGAACATTCTCGGGAAAACCGGTAAGAATTCGTTCTAGAATGTTCTCGCCCCGTGTATAGCATATCGCCAAATTTCGTCGCCGAATGAGCGATTTCGCTCCAAATCTGGCAATTCTTCCTATCTTTGTCACTTCCTGGGAACCCTAACCACGTTTCCGGGAAAGCTATCTTCGCAGCTGGGCATTTCGTAGCAATACTATACCTTTGCATCCAAAAATTATTATGCTCAGTTTGTTTTTCATGGAGATACAAGTCACTTAGCTACTTGTTAATATAATTATTATAGTAATACATTTATTATAATTGTTGCTTCATCCATTACAGAACTATTAATTGCAAAAATAAGCAACTTTTATTTCCCAGTTGCTCTCTTAATTTCATTATGAAATATTAAATTTAAACAGTAGTAAGCACTAAAAAAGGTATGAAATTTGGTAAACCCATTTTAAAACCCGTCGACGAAATTTAGCTGCATGGATAAGAAACACTTTTTTTTACTTATGATGAATATTTTATTACCTTGTAATGAATATTTTATTGACTTTTAATGAATAGTTTATTAACTGTAGACTTTTTTGAATGGAGACAATGTAAAGGTCAGATTTTATATTTACAGTTTCCTTATCTATTACTCCAACCCCCATTGAGAAACGTTTTCAAATTAAATTAAAAATTCGAAGTACGCGATTAGGAAAAATAATTAAAGAATTAAAGCATGTGGTCACGTTATTCGAGAACTTTGTCCCTACATATATACAAGGTGCACAGAAAATATCTCACAAAAATGTAAAAGCAGATAAAAGGGACCGAAATAAAAAGACTTTAATGAAATTTGTATTCCCAAATGGACACGTTGAGGTGACATAGAACGCAACTGAGAGAGAGAGAGAGAGAAAAATATTTTACTGGCGTTAATTGTCATTTCCTGTGTGGATTTCGAATGGTATGCATCGTTACTCGAAAGAACAGATCGCTGCATACATTTTATCTTTAGGGCTGCAGGTGGAAACGAAACACCTGCTTATAGGAAATGCATGGGAATCGCTCACCGTACACCTTTTTTAGTAGCTGCTACGTTTTAGTTGCAGCCCCGGGCATGGAATTCATATCAGCGTGCTTAGCATTCATGTAACCATACATGCAGCTCGAAATCCGAACGAGGTATGACAATTTACGTCAGGTGATCTAAGATGTTGAACGGAAGATCTTTTATTGTCATCCATTCAACAGCAGCCTGTACCTGGTACCATTTTGATACGGCATTTTGGCACACAGAATTCCAGTACAAAATTTGTTTGTTCCGGCCTGCTCTATCTGCCTTTATATTTTGCCAGATATTTTCCTAGTTCTTTGTATATATAGAGTCTCTTTCTCTAGATTAATTTGTTCACGGAATCCTAAAGATTGAAATATTCATATTCTACTTTTTACTACAGAAAAAATTGTTTGATAGTAAAACTAACCCACTGTAGATGTTACGTAAGTGCACAGCTTCCTAATTTCTTCTGCAAATCTTTCTCCCCTAAGTGTATTCTTTAGTGCGTTTTCCTAGGGCATAATTTCGAAACGTGTTTGTTCACCTTTTATTTTGCCCGTATACATTCCGCGCACATTTTATAGCCATTTCATAGCTGGAATACAATTCGGAGTAACATCAAGAAACGAATGCCATCTGAACAAATACAGATGGCGTAAAATTGATTTACGACATATTCTTAGGCTACAGTTCTAGCAGTTGCGCTGTGCGTGCGTGGCTACAAACACGTATGCCAGTGTAATTCCCATTTCGGTGGCAACTTTTTCGATTTTCCAAATACATTTTCTCAGTCATTATCACGCACTCATATTTATGAAAATGTGCCAATTCAATTTAATGATTAAACTGCAGCATTTCTACAGGTTGTTTATAAAGTCTCTATACATTTTTGTTTAAACAGGTTTTAGTCTGAAATATAAGTTATTTACATGAAAATGCAACATAATAGAACACTAAATTAGTACAACTCAACGTGCCCCACCCCGAATAACTTTACACAATGTGTTCTAGAGTGTAGTGCAATGATGGCAATTGTTTCACCATTCCACTACACTCTGGAACACCTTATGTAAAGTTATTGGTGTAATTTCAGCTACTGCAGCCACAATTAAAACAATTTACTGTTTTAATTGTTCAATGCTGCCAATCTTCTCTTGGTACACTTTGGATAAGACAAAACCCCATACGAAAACTTTTAGGGTAGTTAAGTCTGGTGATTGTGGAGCCCAAAGCCGTTGAGAGCCACGACCAATCCACCTATCAGGAAAAGTTTTATTAAGATAATTACGCCCAGTAATGGCTAAATGGGGAGGTGCCCTATCGTGTTGGTAGACAACAGTGTCAATAATGCCATCTGCCACTACTTGTGGCTCAAGATATTGTTGCAACATATCGAAATAAATTTCTCCAGTGATGGTCCTTTCTGCAAACATAAAAGGTCCACAGAGCTTAGTTATTCCAATCTATACATTAACTTTATCTGTAGCTCCCTGAGATTCGTATAACACGTTTGGTTGTTCATCAGCCCTCATTCGGCAACTATGCCTATTAACATGGCCGCTGAGATGGAATGTGCTTTCTCCGCTAAAGAGAACATTTTCCATTAAGTTTTCATTATCCACAGCTTCCAACAAATCATAACACATGACTTGCTTCAAGCTTATGCACAGCTTGAATGTGGTAGGCATCCGTGTTTAAACGACAAACTAGAGTTTTCCAAACAGTAGTGTGCAAAATGACGAGTTCCCGGTTGAGTCTTCATGTAGATGCCTGGGAGCTACGCGTAATCGTTTCGTGTACGCTTTGCTCAACTTGTGGTGTTATCCGATGTCTCCTAGAATGGTCTTCATCTTTAACACTACCAGTTCGTTTGAAATATTTTACTAACTTTTTAATAGATGCTCTGGTAGGGGCTTGTTTTCTGAATTTGCAAGTAAAGTCCTCCTGCACCTGTTGATAAGTTAATCGTCAAAGAAACCTCGTATCTTTTTGTTTGCTTTTGTGGGAATGTCGTCTCTACTTAAATATCCAATTAGGTTAGTACAGCACTCTGAAGCCTCCTGATACTCTGTACTGGCATCTACCAATGTTATATCAACGTCTAGCTGTCATGTACTGCTCTGTTCCTGTACCTTATCTATTATTGGAGCACTGGCCGACTGCGTTTTATTGTCGGGGCGTTGTCCCTTAGGCTCTTTATTTTTTGGACGAACCATCTCACTTTGTGATTTAAATACCTCCAGAATAATTTTTAAGCAAAAATTACAATTTTATCAGTGAAACTGAACAAATCGACAAAAGGGGGAAAAGGCTTCAATTTTGGTGCACCCAAAACAGGATGAGTCGCTTTTCCGGCGGGCAAAAAGACTCAGTTCGGTGGTGCACCATACGTCTGGTGTCAACAAATATCCGCCACGCTAAGCCTAACGCTTACTGAAAATTACAAATACATATAACATTTTTCATACAAGTACCTAAGACACGATTTTCAATATACAGGTTGATAAACACATATAAAATCCTATTTTATACTCAAAGGTTATCTGCACAGTATATAAAAACTTTGAGAGACAATGCTTACTCAGAACGTGCAAATGAAGGCGGCGGACAGCAACAATCTTAATAGTCTTTCTAGCCTCGGAAATTCACCATCTTCGGAAGAAAAACTCCACCGGAACTAGTAATCCATGGAAGAATCACATTTTCACAAACACAAGTGGTATAATTACCAAAATATTAGCACTTTTATCGAAGCACACAAAAACCACAACCAATATGGCCGCTGACATGTTCTCCAAGCAGGAGAGATGAAAAATGGGCAACACCTTCGCCGGGAAACGAACCACGGAACTGTCGGTTACGCGTCGAGAGTGCTGACCACTGCACCACGAAGGCATGAGAAGAAGGCGAGAGAAATACCTTATAAGATGTTTAATTTTGAAAGAAAAACTAAATATCTTATGCTTTATATTTATTTGCAACAGTTGTCTTGCTTTCTCATAAAGCAACTATCACGTATTTTGGGGTTACTATTGGAATAATATGTGTGTGTTTAATTATTCTTGTTTACACACACATACACACATACTCGCCAGATGGTGCTAGCGTTGGCTCTGGGCATGCGTTTGACTTCTCTTTCTTTCACAGGAACCAAAAAGCATGGCAGGTCTAAAACGGAAAAGTACCCTTATCTTTTAAATAGTTAAGTTTGTTTACATTCGAAAGACAAGAATGTTGCTTTTTGCTGATTTCCGAGTTTTCTGCTTAAGTTTGAAACGTAAATATATTACGCATTGCATACAGGAAAGACAAAGCTTTTAGATGAGACAAAGCAGAATTTTTAATCAAAAGAGTTCGTTAAATTAACATAGAATATACGCATATAAAGAGCACGGACCCCATGGGATGGTTTTCGAAAAATCTTATTTAGACAACGATCTTCCTTTTGTTTTAAAGCCAAAAATTTAGTGGTCAAGTGGGTCATGTAGACTGGAGTAAAACTGTAGAATTGTATGACAGACAATCACTCGGACATTCTTTTATACTAATATAGAAGCACAGACGAAAATTAATTACTCTATCAAAATTATAGTGAATTTTGAGGACATATATCTTATTTAAATACACCTTGATTATCATATGCAGGGTTGTGACAAAGGTCTCTGAAAGTTCTTATTTTTCTACATATGGTAGGGGATATTATGGGAAGAGTTTCAGTACTGATGATGGGAAGTTTCTGTTAGTATAGAATCTAATTTCTTTATATTGAAACTGAGGAGCAAACTTCGAATTAATAAAAAAATAGTTACATTCTGATAAGTTTACAAATGGCTTCATAACTATGTGCAAAATTCAAAGAGATATTCAAGTATAAATTTATTGTCCTGGATCTCTTTCTAGTGCTTGTTGGCAACCCAAATTTATAAATTTTCAATGAATTGAAACAGTAATTTCGTGTTGTTGCTGTTGCTGATCCTAACTGGTAAGCCCTTAGACTAGACCAGATCTATGAGTCCAAGTTACGTCAATAAATCCAAAACGAATGTTTCTTTCCTTGCGTCTGAAAAACGAAGGTCTTTTCAATGGGTTCTCTATTGCAAGTCTTAGACAGGTGAGAAGATGTTTAGGAGTGAAATTATTAGTATCCCAGTTCCTACAGATAGGGTAGATCTTATTTCTCTGAGCAAATTTAAGGCATTTCAAGTGTCCACCTAGGAGCCTCGCCAAAGTATTCTGCTGAGTACGATTACCCCCAAAAGCAATACCACCTCCCGGTTGCCTTCCAAAGTACCAAACATGAGCCGGAGAAGAATGCCAGGAAGAGGTAACAGTGGATTTAACTCTCAAGCAGTTTTCCGAAAAGGTCAGTGTGCCAGTGGTCAAAGTCATTGCAGTGCCTTCCTTAGCTAAGGCATCCACCATTTCATTACGACTATGTGAAGCATGTGAAGAATATGTAAAGAGATTCATTGCAGAGGTACACTACGCAAAAAAAGGGGGATAGTTCTATATCTCCCATTCTACTGGGCCGATTGACGAAATTCAAATTGCATTTTTCATGTCTAGAAAGTGCGGCTTAGGATACATATTAAATTAATATATAGCATTGTTTTAATATAGGTATTTTGACAGAAAATCGGACATTTTCTGAAATGGTATGCCAGTTTTCCATATTTCGATTCTACAACTCAGTTTATGCCCAAATATTAAATTTTGTAAAATTTGGTGCGAAATTTACGGATAAATTTAAAAATTTATATTGGCGCATTTTTTCAGTTTGCGCCAAGACCAATTCACTTGGCAAACTTCTTAATTTATAGCAACCTATTTTCCTTCCTTTTTTTTTTAACAGGAGCGGGAGAAAGGGCATGTTCATTACTTTCAAAGAATTTTAACATAGTGCGTAAGCCACATTTGGCGTTATTATCGCTTGTAACGAATATGCCAAATTTCAAAATGCGCCATTATCTGAATTCACGTATATCTTAGAAAATTTTGAATAAAAATCTCTAATTTTTTGCAAGTATGCCTAGAAATACTTCTACTGTAAGATGGTGTTAAGCAAGATGTTTACACAAGAACGTTCCGAAAAATTTATAAAAATTATTTAAAAATACAAATTTTAAAAATAAATCATAGAAAATGTGCGAAATATATTTGGATTAAGCCCAAATTTCGAATTCTGGAAGAAGGAATCAAGTAAGTTTAATAAAAAAGAGATATTAATAAATATATACCAAATTCCCAAATTCGATTAACACGAAGGAGCTAAAATTTTGAGAGGTAATTTTTTAAGAACTTTTCGTGCGATGTTTACAAAACCTGGTAGTTTGGCACAATTTGAAACATAGAATCGAAATATGGAAAAAAGTGGCATGTCAATTCAAAAAACGTCTGATTTTGTGCCAAAATACCCATATTAGAACTCTCCTATATATAAATTTAATACATATCCTAAGTCGCGCTTTGGAGACATGGAAAACGCAATTTGAATTTCGTCAATCGGCCCCGTAGAGCAGGAGATATAAAACTATCCCCCTTTTTTTTGCAGTGTACTTCATGATGGGAGGAGAGTTAATTTGATTACTTTAGTGATTAAGGTGTTGCATTGCAAAACATAGCTCTGATTCATATTTGTGAATGACTTCACGAAAATATTAATCGTTTATATCTCTCTGAATTTTTACTGTAACATTTTGTATTTAAAGAAGCACATTCGCTCGAAAACCTGGAGAGAGAGAGCAATAGAGGAAGAACATTTGTTAATTAGAAAAGTTGTTTTATGCATGTTATAAAACAAGTGATCATTTTATTTAATCATACTGAAAAGAAAAACACAGCATTCAAAACCTAAAAACTCTCTACTTACTCCTCCCTTAGAGTCTTTTTCTCCACTTTCTCCACTTCCTTCCTTTTTATCCTCTTTCCCTTTTCTTTCCCTTCTTTCGCTTCTTTTTCTTCTTTTTTCTCTTCTTTCTTCTCTCCGCTTTCTTTACTCTCTTTCTGCGTTAAAAAAGAAAGAAAGAAAAATATTTTCATTATTCTACTTGAATTAGGAAAAAAATACGCAGATATCGGTTATCTGCTAGTTATTTTATAAAAGCAAATGCTTTTATAGCGTAACACGCTTGCCAGCACTTAAAGATAGGAATAGAAGGAATCAAATGCTTAGGTGATCCTTTCTTTTGCTGGAAAGGAGACGCAACGTTGAGCTCTAAAAGCAATATTTTGTGCCTCTATTTCTATGGGTCGGCATTTTTTTTTCTGCGAATCGAAATGAAATTTCAGGCATTGTTATTTAAAGGTATGTGCTAGAGATTGTGATGATTTAAAGCTTTCATGCTTACGGTTACAGTGAAACAATTTCGGAATTTTTGAATGGCAACACCCATTCTCTTTCTGCATAAATTGATCAGCGCATTGAAAAACCATGAATGACTTTCGAAAGATACATGCATGACGCTAATTGCCAACGTAAACATTTGCAAAGAACATCACTGTAAAGCGCAAACTGATCAGCGTATTCGAAAACCATAAATGGCATTAGAAAGCTATTCGTATGACTAAAATTGTCAGAGTAAAAAATTTCCAGAGAAGAGCACTGTAATGGACCGATGCCAACATAAGGGAAAGAAGGGGAAAAAACTTTTATTGGAATTACACGTTTTCAACGTGCCCTCTTTCGCAAACTATAACGCATTGCATTTGTTGACAACAATGACGACCGCAACATTGCAGAGTAGAATCTATAAAACTTCATGCTTCATCGTATCTTTAAATTCTGACAAATCTCATGGATTTGATAAATACACCTTAGATTTAGAAAACCCCAAAACCACAAATCTATCAGAGTGAGATTGGGGAAACGCGGAGGCCACGAAATTGTAAAGTTACTGGAGATGACTGTATCTTCAAAGCGCTGTTGTTGCACTTGCCAAACACATTTGGCGATGTGTGGAGGAGCACTATCTTGCATCCACACAATGTCATTAACGACATTTCGCTGCTGTAGTTCTGGAACAACGTAATTCTGCAACATTGCTGTACACCAGCACTTGTAACACGTTTTCATACCGGTGGAAGTGACCTTTTCGAAGAAGTACGAACCGAGGACTAATGAGATGCAATGCCGCATCACACAGTCAGTTTAGCTTCGTATAAAGGCGCTGGTGCCACATGATGAGGATTTTTGCCACTCAGTGAATGCAGTTATTTAAGTTTACGCTCCTAGTTAAGGAGTAATGCGCCTCATCTGTTCATAATATCGCAGTAGCCACCAGCTATCTTTATCATATCTGATGATGAAAAGATTCGCAAAGTCGGCAAGTTGTTGTCTGTCTCCACCTTGCAAAATGTGGACGTTCTGGAATCGATAAGGAAACATCCACAGAACAGAGTGCAGAAGTTTGAGAACTATGGTTTTCAGTATATCCAAACTGCAGAGAACACTTCTTGCAGTATGCAGTGGACCTACAGTAACCGCATTATACACTTTCGCAACAACTTCAACGGGAACACATGAGCGTCCATGTTGCGGTCTATCATATTTGAATACAGTTTCTTCAAATTTGTTTTTTACCACATCACGTACAGGTTTTACAGAATGTGGGCGTCGTCTTAGCTTGTTAATTTCGCCGATAATCTCGCACTGCTTCGGCACTATTTTCCCCGTTTCGATAAAATAGCTTTATCAATTCACCTCATATTTTCCTTAAATGTCATCTTGCTGTGAATGATGCTTCTACCGACTATCCCCATGAATTAAGCAAAGTGCGTCAATGCACCTCCTCTCTCGTGTTGTCGTTAATCCTTCATAACGTTCTTCTTTGGAAATATACTCACGTTTGTGAAAATTGCAACACCAAGAAGGAATCGTCATAATTGAATGCAATTTAATACACAGTTGAGTGGTAGTGGTACAAATAAATGATTAAATGTTCAAAGCAAACAAACAAGAACAAGAGATCAGAATCAGTATTTTGTGTGGCCACCACGCGCCGCAATAAGTGCTGCTACACGACGTGGCATGGAGTCAAACAAAGTTTGAATGTCTGACTGAGGAAGAGCATTCCATATCGTTTGTACGCGTACCCAAAGTTCGTCTGCAGACGCAACAGGACGAGGATCACGAGCAAGACGCCGACCAATGACATCCCACACATGTTCAATTGGCGACATATCCGGGGAACACGCAGGCCAAGGAAGAAGCTGTACCTGCTGCGCTGCAAAGAAGGATTTAACAATCCGAGCAGTATGAGGGCGGGCATTGTCCTGTTGAAATACAGCGCCTGGCAAGCTTTGAAGGAAGGGAACAGCTTCGGGCTGTAGAACTTCACGGATATACCGGTTGCTGTTCAGATTGCCCACAATTCGTAGCAATTGAGATCGTCTATGATATGCTATGGCGCCCCAGACCATAACTCCGGGTGTTCGTCCACTGTGGCGTTCGATAATGCACTCCGGAAGGTGGCGTTCACCGGCATAGCGTCTGACACGAATGCGGCCATCATGGTACCACAAATTAAAGCGGGATTCGTCAGAAAACACGACATGCTGCCAATCAGCACGCCAGTCTCTATGCTGATTGGCCCATTGTAGCCGCAGGCGGCGATGGTCGTGCGTTAGGGGGATCCTGTATAAAGGAGTCCGTGCGCGCAGTCCACACTGCAGCAGACGTCTACGAATTGATGAAGCACACAATGAAACACCTGTAGCTATTGACCACAGTGCTGCCAATTGTCTAGAGGAAGCTGTACGGTCCGTCCGCGCCATGCGGACCAGGTGTCTATCATCGCGAGCTGACGTCACATTTCGGGGTCCACTCCCGGATTTCCGAGTTGTCCGACACTCGTCCGTCCACTGCTTCCAAACGCGCATCACTGTGCTGCTGTTACGCTGCACACGAGAGGCTACTGCACGATACGACAATCCAGCTTCACGAAGGCCGATGATTCTCCCTCGTTCAAACTCTGTAAGTTGTTCAAATCTCGCTCTCTTTCGTCGACGAGGCATAAGTACAGATTGAGTTAACGTTTACCACTAGCAGATAACCACCGATAACCATACACACCTCACTACAGCCGTCTATTTATTCGGATCCATCAGCCGTTCAGAGGGCACTGCTCAGCATACGCATGCGCTACGGATTTGCAATTCTAATCATTTGCATATCATGCGCTACTTTGCATTTCCTGAAAATTTCAGCTCACTCGCGTAAGTCCTTCATGGTGTTGCAATTTTCACAAACGTGAGTGTATTTTACGCCAACAGTTCTCGTCATGCGTGTATCGTAATAAGCCATTTATGATGTTTCAGCGTGCTGATCAATAAGCGCAGGGAAAAAAAAGTCGGTACTGCCACACAAAAATTTCGAAATGTTTTCACTGTAACCGTAATCGTGAAAGCTGTATTGTTTTAAATGATCACAATCGCAAGTGCAAATAACAACATCAAAATACCTTAAAATAACAACATCTGAAATTTTATTTCCATTGTGAGTGGATAAGCCCCTTATCGGTTCATATATAGGGAAAGTTTCTTTTTTTTTTTTGCTTTGATGACCACCTTCTCTGATGACTTTGCAAATGCTAATACAGTTTCAAAAATATTAAGAGGTATTTACAAATTAGTTTCTTCAGAAGGCGTTTTTAGTCACATCAAGACCCAGCAGAACATGTAAAAAGATGTATCATATTTGAAAGAGAAAGAGCGGCGTGAAAATATAGAACCATTTGGAATGGAAAAAATTCCCCATGGAAATTCTTTACCACAAGAATAGTCGAAAAGTTTGGATGACGGCAAGGTTCCATCTGTAAAATCCATCAATAAGTAATGAACGAAAGTTGTCCGAATTGCTTTCAGGCAATCATGGAGCTCTTAAATAGAACGAGAGAGATAATTAAATACATAAATGCTAACTGTGATGAGTTGCAACACCTTCCAAGCTTAACCGTAAACACTAATGACTATGAAGACTGTAAATACCAATCTTGTAACCGCTGTAGTGCAGTCTAATAACTGTAACACCTAATATCATAATTCCGAGTTCCGTTCAATTTGTCTTCCGAAACTACAGCTATTAAAACATCATTGAAATATCTGTAAAATTCATTTTTTTAAGACGTGTAAAATTCCAGGGTCTGTAAGTTCCAGTTCCACGTAATATACGGAACTGCATCTTCAGACTATTATTGTAATTCTACTACTACACAGAAATAAATGACCGATTGTTCTGCCTGCCGTCATGCCTTTAAGCTGTGGATGGCTAGCTAGTCAATGACTGGATATAATGGTTTGAAGCAAAATAGCATGTGAACCGCACAGTCAGCGGTGACAAAAAAAAATAGTTTCCTCCTCCATGTAAAATTCATACTTGCATTTACTAAGTCTTTCTCAAAGTAACCCTCAAGAAAGTTCAAAAAGAAATTATAATAAAAAGTAGCACTTATGAATTTCTTAATTCATTTTAAATAATTTTTATTAATTCATAATTTATTAAACATTAAATTATTAAGTATTATAAAAATAATACTGATTAATAATACAATAAGTGTTATTACTAAACTATCAAAAATAAATAAAAAAAAATAAAAAAATCTGAAAGCTTTCAGATTTTACATTACGCCCAAAGTAAGTTTTTTTTAACGTCTTCTGTGTTACCTTTATTTATTAAATATCATGTTCACTTAAACCGTAAAATTCAATTCAACAGCAATGTCACAAAATAATTTTTAAATGAGCATATCTTTAGAATTTCCAATACAAAATCTCGCGCGCTGGAGATAATTTTTTTCCCCTGTACAGCGTTGCCATTGCTCGCTTTGAAATTGTTGAATTTCTTAATCAAACATTCGTTAAAGTGTTACAAAATATGAAACCGATAATAAAATAACTAACAAATTCGGGCTTCCAGATGCCTATATTCAGAAAAGGATTACGTTACTCAAAATCGGATGGCTCTAGGCACCGTTGTTTTATCACAGTACGAGAAACATACATATATTTATGCAGATACTTTATTATTTAATTTCTTTAAATATAACAAGGGCGATAATCTTTGGTGGCAACAGTTTTAAAAGTGATACGGACATTTACAGTGAATTGGCGCCAAAATGAAATTAATAGCCCTTCTGAGATAACGTTCCTTTGGGCTAATTAATCGACATTGTATTCCAAGTATAGTAAAAACATAACAAAATAATGACAGACATGAATAAATGAATAATGAAATAAAACATTAAAATTTAGCAATTAAAAAGCATTTAAAATACAAAAAACAAAAAAAATCTGAAAGATTTCAGATTTTAAATTACGTCCAAAGGCGCGTTTTTTTAACGTTTCGTGTGCTACCTTTTTTTATTAAATATCATGTACTACGTACTCAAACCATAAAATTCAGTTAAAAATCAATATCGCAAAATCATTTTAAAATGAACATATCTTTAGAATTTCCGTAAGTCTCGTGCGCTGGAGATAAAAATGTTTTTCTTTTTCCGTACAGTGTTGCCATTGCTCGCTTTGAAATCATTTAGTTTGTTAATCAGAAATTCGTTGAAATGTTACAAAACATAAAATCGATAATAAAGCAAATTTCGAATTCAAAATTAGGGCTTCCAGATGCCCATATTCGCAGTAGGATTACGTCATTCAAAATTCGATGGCTCTAGGTTTTATCACAATGCGAGAAACATGCATACATTTATGCAGATTTTTCATTTTTTAAAATTTAATGCAGAGCGATAACATTTAGTGGCAACAATTTGAAAAGTGAAACGGGCATTCAGAGTGATTCAACGCAAAATCGCAAAACGAAAGTAATAGTCCTTCGGGACTAAATCCCTTTGGACTAATAAATAGCAATAAAAGAAATTGTGCATAATTGCTGTCACGTTCTCAAAATTTCGCAAATATTAATATTCACATAAGGTTCTCCAAAAGTATCATTTAATTCCACGGCTCCTAATGTTGATAATAATTATTTCCACGAATAAAAAACTTACGCATCTGTAAATAACAATAATTTTTTTTTAAAAAATACGTTCATAGAAATTCAATAAATGTTCTCAAATGATCGCGAAAAGGTTAGAAAGGTATGTCAACTAAAGTGATTTATAATCTGAATTCCCAGAAACTGCTTATGGCAAATTCTTTTCACATTCCGTTTCCTTTCAAAACTGCTTTGAACAGCATTTGATGACCTCCGAAAAACCGCAAACACTGTCGGCAGTGATGGGAAATGGCCAAAAGCTGGTAATATATGTATTTCAAAAGCAAAATCATAGCAGACGAATTGTGTGTCTATTTCAACTGACTAAAAACCGGAAATACCACAGATATTGTTCACCCTTTTCCGTGAGTAGCAGACAGAGTAAAAGAAGTTGAAATCCTGATTATTGAGAAAGAAAACGACATTCGGAAACTGGAGAAAAAGCATGTTACCAGCAAACTTTTCCACTCTCAATCTAAACTGTGACGTCATTTTCTTTCTTTCTTTTTGCTGTACGACAAGTTTAGATGATGGCGTACGTGCATAATCCATGAATTCATTCGTGCGAACTTATTCTTCCGATTTGGGCTGCAGATAGAATCAGAGTGAATTTCTTCTCAAGATTGGAATTCGTCGAAACATTTTTTCTACCCTGAAGATATTCAAAAGGAAGAAAAAAGGCTTGACCGGAAGATGAAAAGTGATTATGCTCAAAGCACTTGCTTACCTTCTACATCTCAAAGGTCATCTTGTACCTTACGGGCGTTTTTCTCTCTGAATACAAATATACACCTGTTGTGAAAACTTCATTTTTTCAGTGCAGAGAGGCAAGATTAAAAGAAAAAAATCTCATTCTGGACACCACATCACTTCCTTGTATAGCCCTATTAAATTATACATATTTTTGGTTGCATTTCATTTAAACTTATTTCCTCGAGTTTCGTTAGAGATATTTTTCTCCTTCAATAAATTCAGTTCTCATTTCGCGGCAAGGCAAAAATACATAAAACTCAAACATCTGCATTAAAAATTGTAAAATACAGCAGCACATAGAACACCAAAAACAGTTAAAACAGTTAAAAAAACCTTTTTATAATTAGAATTAGAGTTTCTACTCACAAACAAGAAACTGGGTCAGCGGGCAAGAAGGCAGTTATTTTAGTGCACAATTGAAAGTTTATTTTTGATCCGACTAGGCAAAAAGACACTGAATATGTAGAAATTGACTTGATTCACTATTCTACTGAATTTGAAATACAAACAAATGGCTGTTCTTCAGGCTTAAATCGCCACTTCAAGTTTTAAATTGTTGATAATTCTACAACTATTGCATGCAGATTAACTAAAGGCATAAAAATCTTAACAGGAACATAAAAACCCCATAATTCAATCACTTTTAAAGCAAAAAATGCATAATTTAGCAACGTATAAGAATAAAAAACTAAGCTCACCGAGCCAGGTCAATTCCCACTCTGTGAAAAGCATATGTTAGGTTCATTTCATTTACATAGCAGCTATTTTATGTTAAGGAATCTTTACTGCCCCTTTTCTCTTTCTGTTTCCCACCCGAATACAAATTAGCTGAAGTGCATTTAAGTGAGGGTTTAAGACTCTTTAATCTCAGCATGTTCTGCTGTTCGAAAGCCACGTTACTACACTGGTTATCATAACCACGTTACTACACTAGCTGTTCTCGTTTCGGATGGATCCAAATTTAATCTAGAAAACGACAGTAAGCGTTATTTGATATGGAGAGAACTGGAACCCGTTATCATCCGTCAAACATCCGTGAGAGACATGCATACGGAAGAGGGAGTGTGTGTGTTTGGGGTGGCATCTCTTTGGGTGGACGCACAGACCTCCATGTCTTTCCAAGGGGAACCGTGAATGCTCAGCTTTATAGAGTTCACATCCTTGATGCTTATGTGCACCCATATGCCTGGGCAATAGGTGATGCTTTCCTGTTACAGGACGACAGCGCAAGACCACACAAGGCGCGCATCGTAGATGATTATCTTCAACAGGAAACAATTATGCGTATGGAGTGGCCAGCTCGATCCCCGAACTTGAATCCTATTGAGCACGTTTCGGATGCTTTAGGGAGACGTCTAACTGCTCTCATTCCGCCCCCTCACACCCTTGCTGCGTTTGCAACTGCTTTGCAAGAGCAATGGCTCTCGCTTGCTATGGAACTGATAGACCGCATAATTGAAAGCGTCACACATCGCTGTATGTGCTGTATTGCTTCTAGAGGCGATCCTATTCCATATTGGAGGTACTTTTCCTATAGCAAACTGACACCTTTGATTTGTTAATTTTTTATACATAAGCTAATTTCTATACTACCATAATTGTCTGGTAATTACTTTTTATGTTATTTGATACCTTACTATGTGTTGTATATTGTGGGTAAGTTTCATAAAATTCTACATGTAACGTTTTCAGTAATCATGATTTTTCCTTAATTTATGATAACCAGCGCAGTTTTGCTTCTCTAGATAAGCGTTCCTATTTTCATTTCTGTCTGCCGATATTTATAATCACTCAGGTGAACTTCGAGCCAACTTCGCAATTCAGTTGCTCTGTGAAGTCTTTGGCTATTAGGTATTTAAATTTAGTTCTACCTTTGAATTTCTAGCCGTAAGCGCTGGCGTACTTTGTAAACTCCAGGAGCCGGAAAAGGTTCTACCGAATGAAACTGAGTTTGAGCCGTGGCATTCAGTATTGATGCGCAGGGATAGTAGTTAGTGACGAGACCTTCAGACCCGTGGATCTTCAGACCCTCCCCCGGGGTGCTCTTTCTTAATACTGGCGGCGGAAGTTAGCTAAAGTCGCTGCTGTCACCTACATGGTGTTCAAGACCCTTGCCAACGACAGGCGCATTTGATTTCTTACCACGATGAATGTCATGCGCTTGTTCTGACCATTGTCAGACAAGTGAGACTAATGAGAACAACAACAGTATTGCTGTGTTACAACTAAAACAGGAGCAAATGTATCCATTCACGATTTTACTTCCAATGTCTTTTTATTAATCTGAAAGCCAGGATTCGATGTGAGCAACAATAAATAGTAATAAAGCGATATGAGATTTCCTAAATAGCATAAGTAGATTCACCTCTGCAGTTTCAACATTTGAAAGCAAAAAAAAAAAAGTTTAGTAAATATTATATGGCATTGAAAAATTATTTTTCTTTTAATCTTATAAGACTCGATCAAGAAAATTATCGTAGTTTTCCATTCTAATTTTAAAAAGTGTGCTTATTGAGGGAAAAAACTTCTCTCAGAAACATATTAGAACTCCAATTATCCGATTTCCAAATATCCTAAATTTCAATTTTTCAGATCATTTGTTGTCTTCTAGATCACATGAAATTACGCTTAAATTAATTAGTTATTAAATTTTTTGTTGACTTAGATGTCATAAAAATTTAATAAAAAACAGGGCATGTTTTGAGAAAGATATTAAATTACTAGATAAATGCAAACGGCACTTAAATTGACATTTGACGAGTACAGATAATATAATCTGCACATATAATTTATAAGCATTAATGTAAAATAATGATCAGATACATGTAATCTATAAGCATTAATGTAAAAGGGTTGAGCATTATATATAGGCTCACCGTTTTTTTATTCCATGAGCAATAACTTAACTGTAACAAGTGCTCTTTTTTTAAATATTGACTAAATGAATATGATGACATCGTGGCAACATTTTTCCCAAAAAAAGAATTTTTATTTTACCATATTCATCATTTATGCCAATAAAACAAAATCTGATGTAGACACTACATGACTTTCTTATACGCCTTATTATATTAGACACATATTTTGCTGCATTTCATTTAAATTTATTTCGTCGAATTTCATTACAGATATATTTCTCATTCATTAATTCAATTCTCAATTCGCAGCAAGGCAAAAATGCATAAAAATTCAGAACATCTTCACTAAAAATTGTAAACTACAGAAAAGCATAAAACTCTAAATACAGTTAAAACACTTTTTAAAAATGGTTTACAATTAAAATTAGAGCTTCTATGCAAAAACAAGGAATTCGACCAGCTGGTAAGAAGGTAGATTTTTCGGTGCATAAAACTCAAAGTTCGCTTTGGGTCCCACTCGGCAAAAATACACTGAAGGTGCAGAAACTGACTGAGTACGCTATTCGACTTAAGTCTTTCAAATATAAACAATTGGTAGCTGCGTTAGGCTTAGTCGTACATAAGCAACTTTTAAATTGTTGCTAATTCTACAGCTATTGCATGCAGGTTAACTAAAGACATAAGAATCTTAACCGGAACATGAACAATATAATTCAATCACTTTTAAGGAAAAGAAATGTACAATTTACCGACATTTAAGAATAAAAAAAAACTGAGCTCACTGAGCCGCGTTACAGAGCGAGTATATATGCATATACCGGGTGATCAAAAAGTCAGTATAAATTTGAAAACTTAATAAATCACAGAATAATGTAGATAGAGAGGTAAAAATTGACACACATACTTAGAATGACATGGGGTTTTATTAGAAAAGCAATAATCAGAAAAGCAATAATTAGCATTACAAATTAAGACAAAGCAAAGATGATGTTCTTTACAGGAAATGCTCAATATGTTCAACATCATTCCTCAACAATAGCTGTAGTCGAGGAATAATGTTGCGAACAGCACTGTAAAGCATGTCCGGAGTTATGGTGAGGCATTGGCGTCGGATGTTGTCTTTCAGCATCCCTTGAGATGTCGGTCGATCACGATACACTTGCGACTTCAGGTAACCCCAAAGCCAATAATCGCACGGACTGAGATCTGGGGACCTGGGAGGCCAAGCGTGACGAAAGTGGCGGCTGAGCACACGATCATCACCAAACGACGTTCGCAAGAGATCTTTCACGCGTCTAGCAATATGGGGTGGAGCGCCATCCTGCATAAAAATCGTACGTTCCAGCAGGTGTTTATCAGCCAGGCTGGGACGATACGATTCTGTAACATATCGGCGTACCTCTCACCCGTCACGGTAGCAGTTACAAAACCAGAATCACGCATTTCCTCGAAGAAAAAAGGCCCGACAACAGTAGATGTGGTAAATCCAACCCATACCGTGACTTTCCTCGTCGTGCAATGGAGTTTCCACGACAGTTCTAGGATTTTCGGTAGCCCAAATTCTGCAGTTGTGGGCATTGACAGACCCTTGGAGCGTGAAATGAGCTTCATCAGTCCCCAACAGGTTACTCAACCAATCGTCATCTTTTGAAACGCCCACACCGCAACAGCTTCACTAAAAGCTTCACTAAATACACTAATACAGCTTCACTAAAAACGCCTTTTCAGGTAACGTCAACATGCTGCGACTGCTGGTGCATCTGATTCTATCTCTCATTACAGCTCCTTTTATACACGATTTTCATGCGCAGTCACTGACGTTTTGCTGTCCAGCGCCATCTGTCGGACATTTTTTGAACTTTTTTTGGTTCTAATAAAACCCCATGCCATTCTAAGTATGTGTGTCAATTTTTACCTCTCTATCTACATTATTCCGTGATTTATTAAGTTTTCAAATTTATACTGACTTTTTGATCACCCTGTATATACACTTTTGAAACGACAGAATGCATTGAAAAAGGGAGGCACACAACTGCACACTATAGCAGTTTCATGTACAAAATTTCAACGTTATGAGGCTATTTTGACTTAAACGAGATACATACAAACGTACGTACGTACAGACATCAAGAAAGAATATTTCTTCTGAATCCATTTTAAATCCATTTAACAATTTTTGCAGTTCGTTTTTGGAAAAAGAGTCTTTTATTATGTTCGTACGTACAGATGTCATGCAAAAACATCGCTCAAGGGGATTCAAGAGAGGTCAAATTGAATATTTTTTTAAAAATATGATACACGAAATTTTTCGCGATTACAATACTTTCTTTACTTCGTACACGGAAGTGAAAGGAGTTTTTTTCCTGTGAATTCGAGCATAATAAAAATAAAAACAGCTTCACTAATTAAAAAAATTATTTCATTATTTTATTTTAACTGAAATAGTAATGAATCATATGATTTATCAAATAAAAATTCATTTCATGATTGTGAACGTGTTTCGTTTTGCAAAAATAAAATTATTCTATATTTTTAAATTGCATGATGTCACTAGAATAAAATAATACTAAGAAAAAAAATTTGCTCTTTGGATTACAGTAAATACGTGTTTCAACTGTAAAATAAAAGAGGATCCAGCCAGATAAGTTTTTAAATATTCGACTGGATGTGATCCAAGTTGTTCTGAAAGTTAGGAACTCTACAACAGTTGCTGATTTTATTGAATATACTGAGCGCTTTTGTAATAATATGCAATGAACAGTACACGTACAATAATTTTTTAGCTTTTATGATTGTGTCATTAATAATAAGTAAAGACGATGTAAAAATTGAAATTATTCTACGATTGTGTCATTAGTAATAAGTAAAAATGTTATAAAAACTGCAACTATTTTTTTATTCTGTGATTGTGTCATTAATAATAAGTAAAAATGGTATAAAATTTGCAACTATCCTATGATTTTATCATTTTGTCCTTAAGTAAAAATGGTAGAAAAAATACAAGTGAAAACTTGAGCATTCTTATTTCATGAAGCATCATATTCTTGCTCTATCTGCGATTTCATACTTTTCGGATCTATTTGTGTAAGGTGAATAAATAAATTATTCAACAGTCAAGAGCACCAGCTGTGTTATCTCAGTATTGTTTTTGAGACTGAGAAGCCCATTGAAACAAGTATGCTTTATATACACGTTCACTGCTGATACGTACCAAAAGAAACAGTATAAAAAGTCCCTGAGAGTTATTAGGAGTGCATATATTTCTAATATGAAATTCAACTATATAGTTTTGAGTGATTTGATTTCCATATTAAATAACAAATAAAACATTTATTTTAAATTATATATTTTAGTTCGCATGTAAGTTTGTTTCAGTATATTTTAGTTTGCAGTGAGTTATGTTAATATTTAACCTTTGCATTTTTACTACCTTGTACAAAGTACAGGAAGTATTGTAATCACGAAAAATACCGGGTACCATATTTCAACGAAACTATCCATTTTGACCGCTATCGAATGCAATTTAATGATGGTTTTGCGTGACATCTGTATGTAAGGACTGAATAAAGGACTCTTTCTCCCAAACGAATTATAAAATTGATTTAAAATGGATTCAGAAGAGTTTTTTTCGTGGTGTCTGTACGTACGCTTGCATGTATGTATGTATGTACGTACGTATGTATTTATGTATTTATATATATATATATATATATACTCTGTTACTCGGCTCCGTAAGCTCAGTATTTTTATTCTTGCATACCGGTAAATTGTGCAATTTTTGCTTTAAAAATGATTCAATTATGTTGTTCTTATCTTCCGGTTAAGGTTTCTATGCCATTAGTTAACTTGCATGTTATGGTTGTAGAATTATCGACAATTTAAAAGCTGTTTAACTGCGGCTAAGCCTAGTATTTTTACCATAGCAGCCATATTTGTTTACATTTAAAACTTAGCAGAGTGATGGATTTGTTGCCAAACTAGAGAAACTAACCTTCGCAACAACAAAGTAAGGTCTTGTTTTATTATTACGAAATAAATCATGCTTAATTCATTCCGGAATTATTATTCAAGTTATTAAATTATCCCATATACTGACTCGGCATAGCATCTACAAAAAATTAAGTCAGTTTATGCCTCCAGTGTCTTTTTGCCGAGTGAGACAAAAGTAAACTTTCAGTTTTGTGCGACGAAAAATCTGCCTTCTTACCCGCCGGCCGAATTGCTTGTTTCTGCGTAGAAACTGCAATTTTAATTGTAAAAATTGTTTTAATTGTTTTAACTGAATTTTGTGTTTTATGTTTTTCTATATCTTTCTATTTTTAATATAGATATTTTGAGTTTTTAGTGTTTTTGCCTTGTCGTGAAGTCAGAATTGATATTTGAATGACAAATATATCTCTAGTGAAAATCGAGGAAATAAGTTTAAATGAAATGTAAAAGAAACTGCGTATAATTTAATATTCCGTACAAGGAAGTCATGTGGTGTACACATCAGATTTTTTTATTAATGTTCACGTAAAATACATCATTCAGCCGAAAAATGCATGACGTTTATTATTTAATAAAATAATTTCGCCTTCATTTCAGAAAAGTTATATCATTTAAAAAAAATTCTCAAATAACATTGCTTAGAAATTGGTTATCTGTTCAATTAAACATTTAGTAACAGATAAACAGTGGATAATAATAACAATATATACGTATATGTAATATCAATTCTGCAGATATCTCGAGATTCGAAAAACAATTGCATAGACACCGAAGTTGATATAACAGAGAAAAAAAACACTTTAATAGAGGTTGCTGAGAATAACAACACATAATGTATTTCGGAGCACTTAATTTTTGCGGTGTATATTCTCAATAACATACCCTCATTATGGGTGCCTTATGCACCCCACAGTTTTAAAGCTATCTACATCTTGAAACAATAGACAAAACACACGGTTGCTATCAACAAGCGAAGTGGGGGGAAAGGGCTGCGCAGTTGTACCTGTGATATTTATAGACAAAAGTTTCTTTAATCTGATTGGATAAGAGCTATCCGCATTGCAGAATTACTTAAGCAAGCATGAAATGAACTAATTTGGAAAGACACAGCACAGAAAAAATTATTAGGAACAATTTAGAATAGAAAGGATAGGTACTCAAATTAAAATCAGGAGTTATGGTTCTATTTCAAATTTAAGTTATCATTTTGAATTACTGATTTTTTTACCTCAAATATACATAATAAATAATACGGCAAAATAAAATTGTAATTTTCATCTACAACAATTCTTTGAGTCGCATTTTCAGTTTGACTATTTCCTCTTTCTATTCTAAAAATGGCAATACGCTTATAATAAATCTCTTTGAACTGCGTCATTTTCAAATTAATCCCTTTTCTATGATTCTTACATAATGCTCATAATACATAAACTTAGCAAAAAAAATTCTTTCTGTCAATAATAACATTAAGCTTTGCGATAATTATTCAATAGAAATCTGTATTTTTCTTAAATTAATCTTCGATGTGTAATATTTGCATTTTTTCCTCGGCTTCTTATGTTCCGTTAGCTTGCTGAATCGCACTTCTCTTTCTTGCTTCAAGTAACACTGAAATCTTTCACACAGGGAAAGACAATATGTGCTAAAAAAGCAATTATTTGTTAGATATGTAAATTTAAATTCTTTCGTATCCTGAAACGATAATTTGTGGGAATAATTGCAATTCGTCTATCGTATCGTATCGTAATCAAACAAAATTTTGAAAGAAAGTAAAACGGATTTGACTCAGGAACTTTATACCTTTACGATTTTTTAATGATTTTAAAATGAGGTTAAATCCAAAAGAATGCCATCAACGACTACATGGAAATGAAGCTCTATCTTGTGCCAATGTATTCAGATGGTTTACAGAATTTTGTAATAGTCGGAATTCTCTGCTTGATTAAAAATGCACAAGAAGGTCTTTGTTAGCTACAGTCCCATAAAATGTGTCGGACATACAAAAAATGTTAATCAATGATAATAGCTGCACTTTGAATGAACTTAGAATTGGATCTGCAGCTACACATAAAATTATTCATCAACGGCTGCATACGAAAAAATTAGTTTTCTGTTAGGTCCCTGATAAATTAATAGAACACCAGAAACGGGACCGTATTAGAATCAGTAGAGAGATGCTGAAATTGCTTAATCATATAGACACTACATTATTTCTAAAATCATGACTGTTGAGGGCCAAAAAAAAAGGGCAATTCCATATCTCCCGTTCTAAGAGCTGACTGATGAAATCACAAAAGCGCGGCTTAGGACATATATTAGATTTTCATATAGCATTGTTCTAATGTAGGTATTTTGATATAAAATAGCGTGTTTTCTGAAATTACATGCGAATGTTTTTCAATATTTTGATTCTACGACTCAAATTATGCCAAAATATTAAATTTTGTAAAATTTATTGCGAAATTTACGGAGAAATTCAAAAATTTATCTTGGCGCATTGTTTTCAATTTGCGCCAAGAATAGTTCATTTGGCGAACTTCTTAATTTATAGTAACCTATTTTCCTTTCGTTTTTTTCATTGTACACGGGGGAAGGGAAGGTCATCGTTCATACTTTCAAATAATTTTAACAAAGTGCGTAAAGCACATTTGACGTTATTATTGCTTATAACAAATATGCCAAATATGAGAACGCGTCAATATGTAAATTCACGTTTAACTTGGGAAACTTTGAATACAAAAACTCTAATTTTTTGCAGGTATGCTTCGAAATACATCTACTTTAAGATGATGGTATTTCAAAGGTTTCTTCGAAAAATTTATAAAAATTATTTGAAAATACAAATTTTAAAAATAATCATAAAATATGGGTCAATTTTGCTTGGAGTGAACCTAAATTTCGAAATAGGAAAGGAAGAAGCAAAAACGTTTAATAAAAAAAGAGATATTAGTAAATATATACCAAATTCAATCAACGTGGAACAGCTAAAATTTTGAGAGTTAATTTTTAATTTTTAATTTTAATTTTTTAATCGCACGAGTAGGTTTTACTCGTACGATTTTTACAAAATTTGGCAATCTATCATAGTTGAGTCGTAGAAACGAAATGTGGAAAAGACTGGTACGTTATTTTAGAAAAGTCTGATTTTTGTGCAAAAATACCTATATTAGAACAACGCTATATATAAGTCTAATACAACTCGTGCTTTCGAGACATGAAAAACGGAACTTGAATTTCGCCAATGGCCCCAGTAGAACGGAAGATATAGAACTGTCCTCCCCCCAGCAGTGCACATGCCATACAAATATGATTAATATTAATTAATTAATAAATTGATATACAAATATATCAGAAAGTAAAGCAAGGTCTTTGAAGACGATCCTTAACCAATCCTTAACCAGCAATAGTGAAAAGACAATCAGTAGTGGAAAACGTAACGTACGCCGTTTTCTTTAGAAATCCACGAATCGTCAAAATCATCTAGTTACAGGGATAGAAAATATTTTCAGCTAATTGGTATACCACTCAAGTTCTTCAAGAAGTTATTATGAGGGGGCGGACTCATGCTTCATCGTGATAATGCCTCTTCTCATTCACTAAGCCTGAAAGTCGAATTTCTTGAACAGAAACACGTCGAAGTGATAGAACATCTATCCTGTTCTCCAGTTTCTTCTATGTGTGACCTTTGGCTATTCTGTAATCTAAAATGAAATTAACGTGACCGTCATTTTCATATCAAAGATGGCATTGTTATTGCTTCATCAATTCTAAGAAATGGATAATCTGAAGCATTTAATCTTTGAAAAATTCCCTTACAAAAGTATATTGATGTTAGAGGAAACTACTTTAACTCACTTAAAATTTGATAAGTTCTACCATTTGGCTATATCTAAAAAAATTCAGGGTGACCCTTGCATTACGCTTGCCAGAACACTAACTAATGAACAAAGATGTCACGAGTACTGCATCTGCGGTTACGGCTACTGCTGAGATTTTAAAAAAAATGTCACTCTACTGCTCATGCTACCACAGAATAACAGGTAGAAACTTGTAGAGTTTTTTTAAAAGCAGGTGTCATGAAAAACCAGCAATGCCCTCGCCAGGACTCGAAACTCGGACCCCTCGAATGCGTGCCGAGTGTGCTGACCATTACACCACGAAGGCATGCTAAGAAGGCGGGAGAAATACCTTATATACTCCCCCTTTTAAAGGGAGACTGGGGGATTAGGAAAACCAATCGCCAAATCCTGGTAGTGGAAAATCATTATCCATCACTTTTTTATTTCGGGCGCCACTGTAGAGACATTAGTCATGTTTTGAAAACAGGAGAGATAAACAAGGAGCAATGCCTGCGCCGGCACTCGAACCACTGGGCTCTCGAATACGTGCCGAGTGTGCTGACCATTACACCACAAAGGCATGCTAAGAAGGCGGAGAAATATCTTATATACTCCCCCTTTTAAAGGGCGACTGGGGATTAGGGCACCCAGTCGCCATTCCTGGTGGTGGAGAATCATCGTCCACCACCATTTTGTTCGGACGTCACTGTGGACACATTAGGTTAATTTAAAGCAGGAAATGTGAAAAATGAGCAATGCCCTGGCCGGGATTCGAACCTCGGAGCTCTCGAATACGCTCCGAGTGTGCTGACCACTACACCATGAAGGCATGCTAAGAAGGCGGGAGATATACCTTATAAACTAAAAACGAGGCCGTTTCAATTCATTTATTCTGTATCTACCTTAGTGCTATTACCAAAGGTACGAACGCAGAAATTGCAAAAAATGCCAGCTATGGCTGATAGGATGGATAATTTTCAATGAATAAACAAATTATTGAAGAAAACGAATTTCACAAAGAAATTGAAAATGCAAAATTAGTTTTCAATAGAAAATCACCTCTGTCAATGAAAAAGCACTTGACATAAGATAAGTTGGTAAATAAAAAATCACCGCTAAACAAATGGAATGGAGTGCTTTCTGTTAAACTATTTGAGTTCTTAATAAAAGGGTCTTTTACATTATTCTTACGTTCTGCGTTTTCTTACAAGACAGAGCATTCACTGTAGTCTTCCAGAGTCTCCATTAGCGTTTGGTTTCCAAGAGTGTGAGACTGCACGGCCGATCTTAGTGGGGGAACAAGATGGTGCTGAGCTCGTGGGCGGCCAAATTTAAGGAAGGCAAAATGGTTATCAAATATATTATATTTCTGTAAAAAAGCGGTACCAGTTTTAATTTGTACGTGGGCGGTCCGTGATCTAGAATCGGCACTGTGAGACTGTATAAACTTGTAAGATATTTCTCCCTCATTCTTAGCATGCCTTCGTGGTGTAATGGTCAGCACACTCGACATGTATTCGAGAGATCAGTGGTTCGAGTCCCAGCGCGGGCATTGCTCGTTTTTTATCTCTCCTGCTTCAAAATAACCTGATGTCTCTACAATGGTGCCCGAACTAAAAGAGGTGGTGGATGATGGTTCTCCATCACCAGTATTTGGTAATTAGGTCCCCTAATCCCCAGTAGTCCTTTAAAAGGGAGAGTATATAATGCATTTCTCTCGCCTTCTTAGCATGCCTTCGTTGCGTAATGGTCAGCACACTCGGCGCGTATTCAAGAGGTCCGAGGCTCGAGTCCCGGCGAGGGCATTGCTCATTTTTCATGTCTTCTGCTTCTAAATAACCAAATGTCTGCTTTCGTACATTAGAATGAAATCTTACAATGGATGGGACTCATATTTTAATGTTAATGTTAATAAAACTTTATTTCTTATAATAACTGATGAAAAATTGGTTATGAAAATTAAAACGCGACGCAAAATTTTCGATCGAAGAAGAATCATCATCAATCACTCAGTGTTCCAACATGTGAAGGTTTATTTTCATATTTTCTTCCGCGATTAATTATTCTGTTGTTGCTCTGCAAATCCCAATATTGTCGCCATCTAAACCTACCCTTAGAAACGAAAATGAATAGACTAAAAAAAATTATTATCCTCCTGCAGTCAAGAAAAAAAAAAGACGCAGAAAGAAATTATTAGACACGACAATGGCAAAAGTGAAAAAAAGATATTTGTAAAAAATATTGGACTCTTAAGACAAGGTCTGAGTTCGGAACAATGCAGTATTATTGTACACAGAGAGCACTTAAAAGAGTTGTTGTAGTGTCATTGTTGTGCTTAAAATTATTGCTTGGCGTAACAATGTAAACGTGGCCTAAAAAAATTATTCATCAAAGGAAATGACACATTAGCAAACAATTAATATATACTGATAAATAACACGTTATGACGTAAAACTATCAGCAAACAATTTTATAAAACGAGTAAAAGACTGATAGCTGCTAACTTCGTAGCTTAAGGAAGGTACATAAAACTAGGAAAAGTGTTTTTAAGTGTTTCATAAGTTTGATGAATGTTTCTGAATAACGAAGAGCATTTGGACTGAATAATGAAATATAAAGAAAAGCTATAATAACATAGGCTAGACAAACATCTCCAGCAATCAAAGAGTATTATGAAAACAGTTTTCCTGTAATCCATGTATGATGTTGTTTGAAGAGAAAACAGAATTAACTCTAGCTTATTCAAATGATGCAATTATTTTCTTGATAGTTCTTCAGAAACTATCAAGAATTGATAATAAGTATAGGTAATAAAAATAATAGTAAAAAAATAATAATAAGTATAGGGGAAACAAATAAGGTGAATTTCTCGAACTGACTGATTATCAGATGAAACTATTCTATTTCGACTTAAATTTAACTATTTCGACTTAAAACTTGAAAATCATGTTCTTCAATGCACGAATTTTTATATTTTCACCAAACATTTCTTTCTCCATGGTCATGGCTTAAATAAGTATGAAAAAATATTTAAGAAATTATCTAACGTTTTTTGTTGGTTATTTTTTGAATTTTCAGGTTTGATGCATATATGCATCGTCACACATAAAGCACTAAAATGTAAGCCACATGAAAAAAATCATTTACAGTAATATAATTAATAAATATTGGTATAAAATGCTTAGTTATGTATTGTTTTAGAAGATATTGACTTTAACTAAAATTAAAATGACATATCAAATATTTTGTGCATATACATTTATTATGCAATTTATGTTGCATGTAAAATTTTGAAACAAATCCTATCCTTTAAACATAATGCTACAGCGTATTTTTGACATTTAATAAACGTTTGGAATTTGCAATTTGGCACTTTACATCTAGTACGATTTTCGTTCCATATGGGAACATGTTGAATTTTATTCTGTTTGACGCAGGTTGGAGAAATGTTTGATGTAGGGCCTCTCTGTATTTTCACATTGTAATCATTTTGTAAAAGACCGCTGGGTCTTCCACGCTTAAGAACCCAACTTTCACTCATTTTGCACAGTTAAACGGGTAGCTCAACCCGAAAGGCGCCAGGTTTAGCAAATCCTTGGGGTTGGCTCCATTCCCTGAAGAGACACTCTCTTTTGTACAGTAGTCAAGCATTTATGACCGTAAGATCTAAGAAGTGGTAAAAAAATCTCATATACCACTTTCTTGATATCAGGGTTATTCTGTATCTTCCTACATGGCTATCCGGCAAATCTAAGCCTCCCCCTCGAATGTTTGCTGCATCGTTTCATAACATTTGGGCAGTCCACAGTAAGTCTCTTTTTCTTCCTATCGAATCTAGATATCCGTTCAGTGGGTGTTTCCCAGCAAACGTAGACAACAGGAACACGTTCTTATTGTTTTTCCACACTAAATTACATATTTCAGTTCCACCACAATCTGCAACGTATTCAACGCTTGTTCCCTTCGAATCTTTCTTCCGTTGCTTGTCTAATCACAACATTTCCACTGGCGCTTCATTTGTTAAGCGATTGTAAGGTCGATTTTCTTGACTTGAGTATAGCTCAAACTTGTTAGCAAATCCATCGAGTCCACATAAAAAAAATGCTTTGAAAACAATTCCTCAGTAAATGACCATAAATTTTTCATTGAGTAAAATAAATTAAAGGCTCAAAACATTTATGTTTTGTAACAAAACTCGATAAAATATTAAGGCGTTTTTAATTTGAAGCCTTTCCAGACATTTTGACCAATTTAAATCGATTTTCTTTTCTTTAAGCATCTTTTTTAACAATCAGAAAATTGTCTCAATACGCAAACCAGTGTTCTCACTAGTTTCTGCGTGCTTTATCTCCTAACTTGTCAACCTCTCTACAATATAGCTATAAGGGTTTATAGATCTGGTAAAAGTTAAATGGTCCAAAACCTCCCAACAGACGTGAAGCAAATTATCGCTATGTCTGAAAGTAACTACAATGTAAAATACAGGTTTAAATAAGCCTCTTCATTTAAAAAGAACTTTGAACATAAACGCATGTTCTGATGCCAACAAAATCAATTACAGCTCGTGGTGATGTGGTTAAACAAGAACAGTCAAATTCAAACTAAAAATGTGAACTAGTGCTAAAAGACTATACAATTTAATCTTAATTTAAGCTCGCTCAGTAACTCTATCATATGAGGAAACAGAAATGGGAAACTATAATAAAGCTGAAATCATAAACAACTGAGTAATTTACATAATAATAACTGTACATATCTTTGAAGAATAATTTTCTTTATGTATTTAGTTTCTTTCTTCAACACATTTCCTTTTCCTTTTAGATTTTTTGGATTAAATTAAGGATTTCTGTTATTCTGAAAAATCTAAATGCATTTAGAATGTATAGAAAAAGCTGCTAATTTTATTTCTTTAACAATATCAAAATTCAGAAGAAATATGAAATATATATGGTAAAGGCTGGTTATAGAGCTAATGTGGCAGAATGTTTAGAATTTAGTGACAAACTGAGCAACAAAATCTAGAAATGTCATAACTTTTAAAATTTAGAACAGGCACTGGAAGCAGAATTTAGAAAGGCATTATGCAGCAGAATTTAGGATTCACAGAGATTGCATCAGCTGGAAAAATGCCTAGTGCTAGTTCTGTATGATGCATTAAGGCATACTATACGAATGTTTTAAATTGTCAGTTTTCAATTTCTTTATTAATAAAAAAAAGCATTTCTATAACGCCTGTCCATGTGATAAGATTAAAAGCATTTTTGATATTTTCCATGCTTGTGTCCAGTGAAAAGTAGAGAAAATAAAGGGAAGATAAACATGCTAAGAAAAAGATTCTAGTATCAGAAGTTAAAACATTCAAACATTATGTTTTCATTGTTCTTCCAGATGTTCTCCAAAAAGTAAGAAATTCATCACAAACTTTCTGTAAAATACATCCATTATGTGTTAATACCATCGAGACATTTCTCATTTTGTCACATATTACTGGAATCTTGTAGAGTCGTGGGTCTGTAAATCTTGCCTTCAAATCTTTCTAAACTTTCCAAGCTGCAGTGTCTAAAATCCAAAAGAAAAATTATCCCTACCAATTCTGTAATAGCCAAAACCCAGAAATATTTTGAAAAAAGAAAAGAAAAGTGTAAAATTAATTTTATACAGAAAATAAATGAAATGAAATTTATCAATGTTACAATGTATACAAAAATCTTCGAAAATTTCCCAGATCTCGGAATAAAAAATTTTCTATAAAAACTGATCTTAAAATCGCCAAAATGTTGATAAGTTACCAAATTTAGACCCGTTAAATAAAAAAATTCAAATCACCAAAAGCGAAAAGTTGTTTAGGAGCTCTTCATTACAAAAAATGAATTTCAAAATGCTTATGTTTCACTTCTTGCTTAGGAACTCGAGTATCCCACTATTTATATTAGAAATAGGAACAAATTATAACACATGAACCCATTCAAAAGATAACTATATATATGTCAGTGAATCGCCTAAAATATTCCTCCAAAATGCTAATTCACACTCAAAATGGCAGTCGAAAAAACAGGCAGAAATTTCAGATGCTTAAAATTAAGGACCTTCTGCCGATTTTGGCCGAAATTAAGGACTTTTAAGGACCAAAAATCGATTCCAAAAAACCTAAGTACTTTTAAGGACTCTTAAGGAAAGTACGAACCCTGTCATTTAACTCAAAAACGAGTAACCTCAGAACGTTGAAATTTTATGTATAGGACTGCTATAACATGCAGTTGTGCACCTCCCTTTTTGGTTTCAATCTGCTGCACCAAAGGTATATGAATATATATGTATGTACACCCACTACGTTACTCGGCTCCGTGAGCTCAGTATCTTTTACTCTTATATGCTGGTAAATTGCGCATTTTTTCCTTTAAAAGTGATTAAATTATGTTGTTCTTATCTTCCGGTTAAGGTTTTTATGCCTTTAGTTAATCTGTATGCAGTAGAATTATCAACAATTTAAAAGTTGTTTAAATGCGGCTAAGCCTATTTTTTTTTACCAGCAGCCATACTTGTTTACTTTTGAAACGTAGCAGAACAGTAAATTCAGTTTCTGCACCTTCAGTGTCTTTTGCTGAGTAGGAGCAAAATTTAACTCATTTTTGTGCACAGAAAATCTGCCATGTTGCCTGCTTGCCGAATTGCTTGTTTTTGCGTAGAAACTGTAATTTTAATTGTAAAATTTTTTTTTATTGTTTGAACTGTATTTGGTGTTTTATTTTTTCAATATTTTAAAAGTTTTAATAAGATATTTTGAGGTTTTATGTATTTTTGCCTTGTCGCGAACTGAGAGCAGAATTAATTGAATGAGAAGTATATCTCTAATAAAATTCGAGGAAATAAGTGTTTCGTATTAGCAGCAAATATTGTTGCTAGTCTGTCTCGGATAGAGGAGAATGCTTACGAATAGCGCATGCGCATTAGGTAATCGGCGCTGAATCATCTGTGAAAAAGTAAAAAGTGTTTCTTTTTTATTTGTTTAATTTATTTTATACATCATTTTAGATTTATTATAGTATTTGAATAGAAGATGTTACAACGATTAGATAATTCCTTAGAAGATATAATTTTTTTGCATTCTGAGTTATAAAATGAATGTGATGTAACGCTATTAAGTGAACCTAGCGCCAGAATGTCACTATGATAAATAAATATACAGAATTTTAAAGAGTGAATTTATTCTATTAGGGTTTATGCGCTATCGACGAAGTAGATTTAATTCAATTCAATAAGTTTAAATGAAATGCAGGAAAAAATGCGCATAATTTAATATTCCGTACAAGGAAGTCATGTGGTGTACCCATCAGACTTTTTCTCTTAATTTTATCGGGTGATAGTATAGGGTAAATGTTGTTGGAAATGTAAATTATGTCGATTCCGAATGCTTCAAAGTGCACTACAGTTATCTGTGTTGAATAAGTGATTTCGGATTTTCCTTAATAAAATTAAATGATACTTTCATTATAGGATTTATGTTGGATCTTCTTTCATCCTTTTTACACTTTATAGAAAATACTACAATAAATGTAAATTATCACTATAATAAGTTATGTCAGAATTATATAAACAAACATTTTATTGTGATTACAAACGTGCCTGTGAAAGAATATAGATTTCTACGAACAATTTTCTCATTGCTTTTAATTTCGTAAAACTTACGTGCTGTATTAAAGTGTAAACAGAGCTTAATCATCATATCAACTATAGACCGTTTTATGGGTTGAAGATTTAACAAGATAACAATAAACATTATAACTATGATGCAGCTACAAAAGTTCATTAAAAATTTTGCATTTAATGTATAATAAGTGCTAGTCTATGTATAACCTAACATCTTTCCGGTGAGCATATAAAAATTAAATCCCATCGAAGCTGTGTTCTAATTGTCAAGTTAACTAAAATACATTACACCGAATTCTGCATTAATCAAGTCTTTTTTGCCATTTTATTCAGCAGCTGTTACTTTGTAACTAACAATTGATTAAATGAGGGGTATTTTTCACATTTATACCACGTTTTTACGTATCCATGAACTCAAATTTTAAGCTTAATAATATTCTATAAGTTCAATTCTATATTCGATTTTGTGACTATAAATAAGAGGTATTTTATTGAGAAATAACTAACATAATTAAGATTACTTTTAATACCAAAATTGCGTTCTATCGTACACCTGCGCAATACACAAATCGAATACCTAAGCCACAAATAGCTTCTCACTGGGGCAGGTATGGCTGTTTGATTAGTTAACATAACAAAGTGCTCTTTCATGGCAGAGAAAGATGGATTACAATGGCTATGACGAAACATAAGATAAATGCACTCTTTTCGATTTTTCTTCACATCCAAGGTCAGAATTCAAAGGACATGAAAAATTTAAACAGGAGGAAGTCATTTTGGTTACACTTTATTGAGCTTAGAGGAGAATGGCATTATTTACCTACTGTTTATCTTTCGTATGAAGATGAAACATCGATAGATTCCGTTATTTATGATCAATTTCGTATAACTGATATATGCGTCGCATTCTACTTCCTGTCTAGACATGTTTTTTCTGTCCAGTAATATCATCATAAAATATAAATTTTCCAGAGTTAACCTCATGTAAAAGTGAGTGACCATTTCATGTTCTCCCTTTGTCCATGTCCAGGTACATGTTTACAGATGTAATAAACTTACTGTAGTCCAGCGATTCTGAACCGGTGGTGCGCAAGAGAAAAATAGGTGATACGTATAGAAACAAAATATTTTTAACTATTAAACTCAAAAATCTCGTGAAAGAAAAGAATATTTGAGAGACATTTTCCGTGATTGAACTCTAACTGAAGATTCCAAAAATAACACATTTATGATCTTTAGGCAGAACGGAACAAAGGAATTTAAAGGCATTTCGAATAAAGCTATTAAATTTTTATTTCCCTTTTGCAGAACCTATTTGTGTGAACAAGGATTTTCTTCCATGTCATATTTGGAAAAAAAAATACAGAACAAAATTAAAAGTGGATCATAATTTACGGTTAAAACTAGGTGAAATATGACCAGACATAAAGAAATTAATCTCTCTTAAACAGGCCCAAATTTCACAATAAAATTTAGAATTAAGGTATTATGACTTAAATTTTGATAATTAAAATGGTAACCAATTTTTAACCTAATGCTTTTTATGCATGCATATTTAATACAAGTAGCTAACAGGTTGTGAAAATGGCAATATATATATATTTTTTAATATTTCTATTGAGAAATTGAAAAATAATCACTGTAAAATGTAGTGGTGGTACTAGAGTTTTTAAGTTTTTGTTTAGACGGTTCGCGTTAGTCAAAAGGTTGAGCACTGCAGCTATAGTCAATAAAAATAGAAAATATTTAGAGCAGGAAAAATTTAAATCTCAGTATTTTTAGCACCAGATGATGAACGACGGTCACGTGTACAATACCTTAGATTTCGCAAAAGTGTTCATCTTCTTTAACTTTACTTTAAAGATCAATACGCTGGGGAATAAATTCCCAGAGTCAAAATCATGAAGGTGCATTTTCAGGTTCTAATTCAAATGCTTTCAAAACTGATAATGTCTTAAAACAAGCATTTCAATAATTTCAAAGAATTACTGTAATACAACTGACTACGTGTACAGGATGTGCCATAATAAATTCGCCAAATGCCGACAGTGCATTCCATTGAGTAAAATAAGCAAAGGATTTCCTATGAACATGAAGAGGAAAACACGTAGTTTATGAGTTATGAACCATTAATGATTCATCATACGAGAATGCGAAGGACAGAAAAGTAGACAACTGAAGTTAAACTTAGAAATCAAGCAGCAGGTGTTGGTCAACAGGTTCCCAGTTCGTCATGATTAAAAGCAATTTTTGAAATTAGCATAAAATTTAAAAAATTTTGGGTGTAACGTACAAAACTTACATTTGAGAAAGATTATGTAGAATAAAAGGAAAAATTCGAACATACTGTTGAGTTTATATTTCTTTACATAAAGTCCAGCTAAGCAAGAAGAAAGAAGCAATTTATTACTGTAATTCCACTACACATTTCAGAGCCTTTTAGTAGCGCTTCTACGATGAATTTTCCTGAATCTTCCAGAAAATCGCCAAGTTCGTGGGAGATCCCCAAATGCCGCTTACTTGAGGCCAAAAAATATCACTAAGGCCCGTCGGAATGAATTTGCCTGTATCTCGCTTTCTATTTGAGGTATTTTTACAATTCATAATTTGTTACACTCAGAATTGAAATATCTGCAGTTCAACATAGCAAATAAACACTTAAATAGGAAACATATAGCCGCAAATTCGATTAAACACCCTAAACTCTTATTCCAGAGGCAACAAATGACTAAGTAGTACGATATACAGCATAACAACAATGCAATCAAAAAGGATTTAAACAATTACAAATATTTACACCAATAGGTAACCATTACATCAAATGCTACAGATGCCATGCGATAGCATAAACGTCACGTCATCATTGTAGAGAATGGAGGACATATTATAAATATTGCGAATATTTAATCGGCAACTTCAGGATGCTGCCAAACCTCATCTGACAAAACAGTTGGAAATGTGTAAACGTTGACTGATATTTAGCTGTCTTTACACGAAATAATCCAATGGATTCAAACTAATGTTCGACATACCATTTGATGGGCCACCGTTTCCATCTTTTGCGCAACAGAAATGCACAATTGCTGCCCAAAATAAGTAGACTCTCCATTATGAATAAACTACAAGAAATGCAAGTAACGAAAGGAATGTTCCAATAGACCCGGTAGGTAAGTCACATTCACAGAAACCATCTTTAGCAGCTCGTGATTTGTAAGCTAAGTATTTCTCTATGGATATTCTCCGGATATTTTTGTTTTCGTATAAATGTTCTCCCAGTGCTTTGTGACTTTACGCTGAGATACGCATTATATGATTACCAGGGGAAAAAGAGAAATAAAGGAAGAACGTCCAAAACGTTATTTGAATGAAATTTCGCGTTTAAACACTTCAGAGTTTAAAACATAAATATTTATGGCAGTCTGGCATCGAAGAAAGTGTATCAAGAGCAAAGATCGAGCACAAGGAAACTGAATTGTCATCCTATGGAAATGAACAAGCACCAAAACTGAAACCTTCTCTCTTGCATTTTAAATATCACCCGTTTGTGATAAATCTGACATTTTAATAAATACCATTTCTTTTGAAATCTAAAACGTTTGAGAAAGGAAAAAATATCCTAAGAACTTTTCGGGTAGAATCCTATGAATTTTTCTTGGATTGTACCAAGAAATCCCGATTTTCAATTCTTTCCCTTTTTCAAACTTCTGATTCTATTTTGACAACGGTTATGTAAAGCCTGGATGTCAGATTTAGATTATTTACAAGTAGTCTAGCAAGGTCAAATGTGGTCAAGACGAGGTTGTAATATTGGACAGACAACGGTCAATTATTACGCTGATCCAAGCATCGTCGCAAGCAAAACCGCTTGACCAAGACGACAAACGTCACTTTCCATCATTCACAGCCATAACTCACTGTATAGATTTACAGAAATAGATATTTGCCCAACCAAAACATTACAAAATGCATTGAGTAACAAGCGCAATGATACAGGACACCGCTTCTGAACATCATCGGTGCGGTTTACAATGATGTCTGTCCTATTTTTGTCAGGTAACATTTTGTTAACAATGTGCTGCAGTGGATTGTCAATGACCAAGCCCACAAACTATGGAATTTATCTGTGCTGTGTGATATTTGTCATTTCTTACTACAACTCATTTGATAGCTTATACAGCCCTCGGGACATGACAATGTATCAGGTATATTGTTTTTCTCCCACCCCTCGTTTTCCCATTCTTAGACAGTTATTCTAACCTCTCCCTGATTGAATGTATTTGGCATACGATGGAATCCCCCTCCAGTTTTCAAACCTTTTCTGTAAATATATTCTTTCAGTTAACGATGAATTCTGTAGCCAAAATGGGAAATAAAACCTGCAAGGCGCACAACTGTTTTCACGTGCCAAGAGACAAGTATCGTTTCATTTTTAGAGAGTTTTTGTGGACGAGGAGTATAGATTTACAACAAAGTACTTGAGGATTATCTTCTTAAGGGTAAGGACGTCTTCGTGGAGGAATTTCTAAGGGAGATTGACTCTTATATGCGTTATACATGGGGGAAACCACGAAAACTCTTCGCAGTCAGCCCGCTCGCTGGAATTCGAGCCCCCTGACCGAACTACTAATTTTCAGCAACTTTACTGCTTGGCCATTGGGGGCCTTTATTTTTTTAGAGATAATTATCCCAGTATAAAATTAAATTAACTAAAACTGCCTAATTCTTTTGCTTCATTATAGCTGAAACGTAATTATTGCGTAAAACTTGACACTGCTCTTAAATCCTCATGGATATTGTCGATGTGCCAGCGTGCTAAAGTACTTTGCGATCGGTGTTATACAAGTGCACCTGTCTCGTACTTCATGCATGGTTAGATGGCATTTTATATTACTAGGGGTAAATTGCTAGTTCATGCCGGGTTGCATCCAAGACAGAGATGTCACTAGAACTAATCTGGTGATTTCTTTCACTTTTATTGGCCTTTTATCCACATAACTTTCCTCATTTCTTTCATATAGTAAAGGTTTTTCTTCCTTTAAATTATGAAACATTTCTCCCGCCTTCTTGGTTCGTGGTGCCTTCGTGGTGTAATGGCCAGCACACTCGGCGCGTATTCGAGAGGTTCGAGTCTCGGCGAGGGCACTGCTCATTTTTCATGTCTCCTGCTCCGAAATAACCTAATGTCTCTATAAAGCATGCTTTGTACACTGTGCAAAAAAAAATTGCACATTTCTATATCTCCCGTTCTACTGGGCCGATTGACGAAATTCAACTTGCGTTTTTCATATCTCGAAAGCGATAGGATAGTATTAGATTTATATATAGCATTGTTCTAATATAGGTATTTTGACACAGAATCGGACATTTTCCGAAATGATATGCTATTTTATTTTTCATATTTCGTTTCTACGACTCAAATTATGCCACACTGCCAAGTTTTGTAAAAACCGCAAGAGCAGTTTTTAAAAAATTAGCTCTCAAAATTTTAGTTCCTCGATTTTAATTGAATTTGGTACATATTAATTAATGTCTCTTTTTTTATTAAACTTATTTGATTCTTCCTTTCGTATTTCGAAATTTAGGTTCATTCCAATTAAAATTCGTCAATTTTTTTATAATTTATTCTATAAATTTTTAAATAATTTTTATAAACTCTTCGAAAAAAATTTTGTATAATAACCTGTAAACTTTTTGCCATCATCTTTATGTATTTCTAAGCATACCTGCAAAAAATTATTTTTTATTCAAAATGTTCATGGTTCATGCATAACCATTATCAATAACGAACAATCGGTATACAAGTAAAGAGAAGGCCAGCACCATCATCTAACTTTGAGTTGCGAAAGGCGGCGCACCTAGTTTTGATTGGTTATTTGAATATAGCAAGAAAAGAAAGCAGAGAGAAATGCCTTCATAAAGGACTTTCTAAGAGAAACTGGCTCGTGTTCTCGTTACACATAGGGGAAAAAAAGTGAACCATGCAGTCAGCCTGTTCGCTTTGATTCAAACACGGAACAAACTACTAGTGTTCACTGGTCTTTAAACGCTCGGCCCCTGGTGGAGCCGGCCTAGGTAAGTAAATACTAGAAAAGCACTGTTCAGCGTCTGTTATTTATAATGTGCAATCATATATTCTACGATGATAATGTTGGTTTTGATGTTGTCTATCACCCCTTAAAGTGTGTTCCATTAGTTTTGAATATACTCTATTTACAAAGCGCTTTTTTTTTATAAATTTGCATAATTAATTACTTCAATCTCCGTTTTCGTGAACGTTCATTTTTCAAACTAATATTTAATGTTAAAGAAGATAAGAAAAGAAAATACTTTAAATAATAAAATATATATACCAAGAGACAAAATATATCATTCCCTGATAAAGACTGTCATGCCATTCAGGAGGACTAGACAGAATTTTTTATAGTAGCAATATATCAATATTATATAAATATATGTTTAATATGCATTTACATACTAGGACAGCCATTTTTTAAACCCTTACGAGAAATCTGTGTAGTAATTTTGTTACATAGACCAATAAAATTTATTAAAATTAATTTAATTTTTAATTAACTGTAATAAACTAATTGCTAAGAATTTTATTTATTACATTTTTTGAATAAGTAAAAATTTTCAAAATGACTGAATAGTAATTTATTAAAAAATGAATATGTAACTTATTACATAATGTTCATTACTTATATTTTCAGTCTCAATGCTGTGAACCTATTGGCGAAATTTCTGTTTTTTCGTATACAAGCTCAAACTCAGAAAACCTCGTGGTTGTTTCCGTGTATAACGTGTATACAAGCCTGTTTCTCTTAGAAAGTCCTCCACGAAAACATCCCTTCCCATATGCAGATAGCCTTAGTGTGTTTTGCCGTAATCTAATAAACCAAACCAAACCGAAAATCTCAGTCAACCCTTTCCGGAAGACTTTTAAATGCTTTCAGCACTTAAAATTAGGAAACCTTTTGTCAGCTTTTGTGTTATGATATGTTGCAAAATTTTATTTATTTTTACTAATAGTTACTTTATTTATTAGCCTTTTCTGTGATCTCTTATCTCTCTCGCGTTTCCTCGCCAGGGTGTAAATTAGCAAAGGTGAACGAATGCATTTAAACTGATGTAGCGAAAAGTTTAGTGAAAGCATGGTTTCGCTCTTCCAGCTGTTAACCTTCAATATCGGCTTCGCATGCTTGCCGCCGAGTTAAGATCCTGCCGCTGTATGTTCTGTGCCAACCTGTTAGATTAAATTGAACTGTGTAGTCTTGTATTACTCCTGTCTTTAAATTAACTATTACCTATCTTTTAAATTCTCACCCCAAATGGTCGGTGTCTGTAAGCATGTTAATTCCATGTCGTCTTACACCACATTATGTTTAATAAAAGGGATTACTTAGGTAGATCTAGTTACATTTCATGATAGCATATAGAGTCATTAGGATTTTTTTTTAAGCAAGAGTCATGAAAAATGAGCAATGCCCTCGCGGGACTCGAACCTCTCGAATACGCGCTGAGTGTGCTAACCATTACACCACGACAGCATGCTAAGAAGGCGGGAGAAATACCTTATATATTCCCTCTTTTAAAAGGCGACTGCGGATTAGGGGGCCCAATCGCCAAATCCTGCTGGTAGAGAATCATCATCCTCACCATTTTAGTTCGGGCGCCACTGTAGATTCATTAGAATTTTTTGAAGCAGAAGTCATGAAAAATGAGCAATGGCCTCGTCGGGACTCGAACCTCGGACGTCCCGAATACGCGCCGAGTTTGCTGACTATTACGCCACTAAGGCATGCTAAGAAGGCGAGAGAAACGCCTTATAAGCGAAGAGAACTAGATTCAACAATGTAGCTTTAATGTCTGACATGTAGCTATGAATTTTTTATTTTTCCACGTCTTTCGTGGAAGGAGTGTGCAGATTTCCTTGAGCCCCTCCCTTTTGCCTTAAGCTTTTATTTTTAAGCCTTGCTTTTAAATCTACAATTCTTTAGTCCTTCAAGACCACAATATCCTCTGGTAAATCAGACAGGCAGAATTTATATGATATAAATAAAATAAGCAATTAGATTTAGCGCCAATAAGAGTAGTTCAGTCATTAAAACACTACTTCTCAAGCTTTGGATTTAAAAAACAAAACAGAATGATTCTACTCCGAAGATGTAATAAATGTCGGTAAAAACAACTTTTATTAATTACAATAATTCTCATAATGTTCGTAAAAATTTCATGTGTATGAGTCTAAATTATGAAGATGTGCATTTATTGATTTTAAATCGTTCAGCTTGTTAATCGAAAATAGATTTTTTAATCGAAAGATAAATTAAACATCTGCCTTATGTTTTTACAAATAATAACACTATGGTAAGTGGTTATAGGCCATGCGACGTGGAAGATATATGCTATGTCACATGTAACAGCAATATTTGGGGGGATTGTGTTAATAATAATGTATGGTAGCGTAACATCACTGGAAAAAATTTTAGAAAGTCTTCCATGAAAATGTATCTAACGTCAATTTCATTATCATGAGATTTTAGAGGCAATTACAGATAGATAAAATTAGATCAACTAAGAAAAAGCCGTCGAAATCTATGAAACTTAACTGTTCATGCATATCAGTAAACTTGCTCATCCATGAAAATGAAATCTGATCAAAATGCACAAATATTCTAGAAATGCAATATTCTAGAAAATTAAACTTGATCCAGATAAAAAGCTGAATATTCTATACAATTAAACCTGATCCGGATACAAAGCTAAATGTTCTAGACATTTAAGCCTGGCCCGGATACAAAGCTAAATATTCTAGAAAATTAAACCTGATTCGGATACGAAGCTAAGTATTCTAGAAACTTCCATCTGATCCGGCTACAAAGCTAAATATTCTAGAAAATTAAACCTGATTCGGATACGAAGCTAAGTATTCTAGAAACTTCCATCTGATCCGGCTACAAAGCTAAATATTCTAGAAAATTCAACATGATCCAGATACAAAGCTAAATATTCTAGAAAATTCAACATGATCCAGATACAAAGCTAAATATCCTAGAAAATTAAACCTGATCGAGATGCAAAGATAAATATTCTAGACTATTAAACCTAACCCGGTTATAAAGCTGAATACCCTAGAAAATTCAACCTGATCCGGATACAATAAATATTCTCGAAAATTCAACCTGATCCGGCTACAAGGATAAACATTCTAGAAAATTCAACTTGATCTGGATATTTCAAAGCTAAATATCCTAAGTTTTTATTATTTTACATAGAACTGGAAGAATGCTGTATTTCCTCGCACAGTTAACGCATCTGAATTTTAGCATGAAACTGGATCCTCGAATATTTCATGCATTTTAATAATTTACAAAATTTTCGTACATTTCGCTTTATCAATTTGTAAAATAGCATTATGCTGATACCTGAAGTCCGCAGAAATGATGCATTAAAAGATATCTAAAGTATACGAACTGGAAGAAAATGTACAATAATTAGGATATCTTTTAAGACTGGATTTTTTAAAGTACTGACTGCCTTGAAGATAATGCAGTAACAACTAATACAGAAAGAATTGTTTATCATGATTAAGATATTTTATGAAAAATATTATATTTCTTTCCTAAGACCGAGCATCTTTCTTTAATATTAGAAAATTATGGTAAAAAAGGGCGGAAAAATACAGTAACACTGCAGTCATAAATTACCAGTGCATTTGATAGTAGATTATTTGCTAGTGAGATATAAAACCATGCATTGTATAAATTAATTAGCAACCTGCAAATGACCTAACATAAATGTAAAGCGTAGGTCAGTGCTTCGCGAAAGATCAATAATGACTTTCTGTAATCGTAAGCCTATGATTAACTGAGTTGTTGAACACTGGTAGTTCATCCCAGCTTCGAATCCCAGCGAACGAGCTAGCTACACGAGTGTGTTCGTGATTTTGCTCACTTGTAAATATGGATTATTCTTAGGTAGGCATTCTTGTCCTAAATAACTTTAAATCAGCCTTATTCAGACAATCACAAGCAAACAATGTATTAACAATTGTAAAAAGAGGGGAAATATTCATTTTGTTAAAAATTTCAAATGATTTTTAAGATATGTGATGTCCACTAAATTTCGTACAAAGCATGTCTTGAAAAGAAATTAGACTTGCTACAGCAAATTATTACTTCATATACAGCTTACCTAATAACTAATTCATAAAATATTGAGAGCTAACTGAAAAACCAACAAAATTTATTCTAATAAGGAAAGAAAATAACATACATCTCTCTTGTCCCGAGGAGAACTGTATGAAGTTGGTATATACGCCGTGTCCAATAAATTTTCATTTTGAAACTTCATACCATCTAGAACAGTCTTTATGAATCAAGATAACTTACAGCTTCTGCTTATACCATGAAGTTTGTGAAATTTTAATTCATTTTTTCATTAAAAAGATCACATTTTGTACCTACTTTTCCCTATCTAAGTTCTCAGAGCTTTAAATTCCTCCAATTATATTTAAGTTGCATAACAAAATTTGCTAGTATAAAAACGTTACGGGACAAATGCCAAATTTAAAACAAATGAATTAATAAGTTTTTGTTAGATTGTCGTTATTAATTACATAATGCCCAATTTTTCCTTCTGGAAGTCTTTTTTTCGGGGGGGAGGGGAAGAGGTATCGTTGTTTTTGTAATTCAGAGCAATCGTGACATTTCGTAGAGTCTCTAAGTGTATGTTGTTGTAATTCAGAGCAATCGTGACATTTCGTAGAGTCTCTAAGTGTATGTTGTTGTAATTCAGGGCAATCGTGACATTTCGTAGAGTCTCTAAGTGTATGTTCTTGTAATTCAGAACAATCGTGACATTTCGTAGAGTCTCTAAGTGCATGTTGGTGTAATTCAGAGCAATCGTGACATTTCGTAGAGTCTCTAAGTGTACGTTATTGTAATTCAGGGCAAACTTGACATTTCGTAGAGTCTCTAAGTGCATGTTGTTGTAATTCAGAGAAATCGTGACATTTCGTAGTCTCTATGTGTAAAAGTTCTTGAACGCATTGTTTACTTTGACTAAATTATATCAAATAATAACGAATGGTTTTGTTTGAATTTTGAGATTACGGCAAAGCACACTAGGGCTATCTGCCTAAGGGAAGGGATGCTTTCGCGGAGGACCTTATAAGGGACAGTAGCTCGTATATATGTCACACATGAGGATAACCACGAAAACACCCATGCAACCAGCCCTGGAATCGAAACTGGGTCGGAATTATCAGTGTTCAGCGTCTTTAACCACTCAGCCGCTGGTGGACTATAATAACGACTGAATATAGACGCAAATATTTATAAAAATGGCCTCTTGACCATAGATAGGCAAAATGCTGGCTCCCGTTAAATTCAGAGACCGAAAAATTTCACGTTGCCTTCGGAATATTTATATTAGCACAATGGCTGTTTACTTTTCTACATTCCTTATCCCTATTGAAAGGTTTAATTGGTGTATGCATCTTCTTCAGAGCTAACGCCATTTCTGCGAATCATTTGTTATGATTCCTGACCGGAACACAAGACATTCTTTATCGTACGCCTACAATGCTATCTCGCACACTATACTGGGAACCCCCTATATATCAGAGGCATTAAAAGATTCAGGAAAATATAAAATGAGAAAAATATCTGTGGCCTACTGTATTCGTATGTTGATATTCCGAGATATTTTTATCAGATTTTTAGCTTAAAAATCAGTTTTATTAATATAAAAATGAGTTTCTTTCTTTAATATCTTAGGATTTGAGTATATATTTGCCAAACTAAAAAAAAAAAAAAAAAAAAA
>KK112004.1:28817-96766 GCA_000611955.2 Stegodyphus mimosarum | reverse complement strand
AAAAAAAAAAAAAAAAAAAAAAAAAAATTGGGTGGCATATAATTAATGCCGATTTGGGCTCTAGTGGCGAAATATTCATTCACGGACCAAACAAAGCATCAGTTTTCCTTATTTTTACAGGTTAAAAACAGGGTTATGAGGAGTCTTTACATGATTCGATGTCCTAAACTTCGCCATTAAGAACCTAGCCGTAATTAGGCGCAGGGTGTGAAAGTTAGAGACAGTTATCCCTTCCTCACAGGATGAGAAAAGTACCAATTTTCCACATATAATTTAATGCATAATATAATATAATAATCATGCAAAAAAAGGGGGGCGGAAGGAATAAGAACAAATTTTAAATTAAAGTTACCACTGTAACATACTATTCGCTAAATAAAAGCTTATTATTATATTCAAATTGAGATTAAGATTTCGCATTTTTGCAATGTTTTATAGCTCTTGAATTATACCACCTTTTTTCAGTCCAATAGAGGCTTTGTCCCTGAAGGACTTGTTTTCGATTTGCGATTTTGCCTCGGTTCACACTGAATGTCCGTTTCACTTTTCAAATTGTTACCGCTAAATATTATCGCCCTGTATTTTATTTAAAGAAATTACACAATGAAGAATCTGCATAAATGTATGTATGTTTCTAGCTTTGTGATAAAACGATGGTACCTAGAGCCATCCAATTTTGAGTGACGTAATCCTACTGCGAATATGGGCATCTGGAAGCCCAAATTTGAAATTTGGAATTTGTTTTATTACCGATTTCATATTTTGTAAAACTTTAACGAATTTTTTGATTAGCAAACTCAAGGATTTCAAAGCGAGCAATGGCAACACCGTACGAAAAAAAAAATTTTTTTTTTATCTCCAGCGCGTGAGACTGTGTATCAGAAATTCTAAAAATATGCTCATTTTAAAATTATTTTGCGATACTGCTTTTGAACTGAATTTTATGGTTTAGGTGCGAAGAACATGGTATTTAATAAATGAAAGTAACACATAAAATGTTAAAAAAATCCCCTTTGGACGTAATTTAAAATCTGAAACCTTTCAAATTTTTTATATATTTTATTTTCATTTTTCCCCCACGTTTCTGTAAAATTCGATCTAAATTTAGATGTAATTATATGTATGTTTATGTAAAAACTTGATGACCGTTAAAATAATAAGAAATGATAAGAAATAACATGATTTTACAGTAAAATATATGATAAAACGCCTTACTTCTTCTTTTTCTTCACCTGCGTTGACAACAGAAGTAGATATAGACAAAGCTACCAGAAATACGGTAAGTAATAATACAACAGTTGAAGAATTCATGACGGAATTAGAAGGTGTACTGAATACTCAAAAACGAGATCCCCAAGCGAACAAACAACTCGTGCCGGTGTTAAAAAACTACGGTATCGTCTGCGTTTGGAAACCTTCAGGTGGTCGCGCGACGTACATTTTGGAGATTCTGCGCATGCTGATTCTGATTGGTTAGCGGGATTGTTTGGTCCACTGTTCGTTTCACGTCACAAGCGCTAAAGTATGACAGAAGAAAGGAATGAAAAAAAAATGGCGAAGAAAAATTCTAAAAGTGAATTTTATGCCCAGTTATACAATGCAGCCATGGAAGGAAAAGATTTATTGATGACATTAATTACTGAAATTTCGATATGCGACATAGTGTTTGGTGACGACGAAATGGAGGCACGAATGAAAAAGCAAAGAATGAATAATAATAAAACGAAAGCGTCTAATCGAATGAAAAAAGTTTTGTTTGCACATATGGGATAGCTACACTTTTTTCCTCGTCCCCCCTTCCTTCTGTTTCTAACTAATTTGACCGAAAGAAATAAACACGGTTTCTTTCGTCAAATAATCTTATTTGACAAATTGAAAGGCAGTTTTTAGTCTGCACTGCACATTGAGTAGAGGTTTAGTTTTAGTTTATGAGTATAAAAAACTGATTTTCTTCAAGTTTTTATATTTATCAATATTTTCTGCACTTTCGCTTGCTTAATTTACAAAACAGATTTAAAAATCATCTAAATTTAAATAAAACAATAAAATTTTTAAAAAAAATTGTTTTTCAGCTTTCAGATTTTATATTACGTCCAAAAAAGGTGTTTTTTAACGTTTTGTCTGTTGCCTTTATCTACTAAATATCATATTCTTCGCACTTACACCATAAAATTCAATTCAATAGCAGTATCACAAAATATTTATAAAGGCCATATCTTTAGAATTTCCGATACCCAGTCTCGCGCGCTGGAGATAAACATTTTTTTCCCCGTAAAATGTTGTCATTGCTCGCTTTGAAATCGTTGAGTTTGTTAATAAAAAATTCGGCAAATTTTTTGCAAAATGTGAGATAGATAATAAAACAAATTCCAAATATGGGCTTCTAGATGTCTTATTTGAGTGGAGAACTACGTTCTTCAGAATTTGATATATCTAGGCACCGCTGTTTTTTCACAATGCGAGAAACATACATTCATGAAGATTCTTCATTATTTAATTCCTTTAAATGCAATGCAGTGCACTAGTATTTGGCCGCAAGAATTTAATAAGTTATAATGGATGACGCAAATGCCAAAACGACTTCTTATAGTGGAGGACGCAAAATTATAAAACGAAATTTATAGCCCTTCTGGGAAAATTGCCCCTATGGTTAATAAGTGTATACATGAAATCTTCCCTAACATAAGACGATACAGTAGCTGTATACAGAATAAATATTTCTGAAAAAAATTATGTAACATGTTATTTACATAATTTTATAACAGCGTTACATAGTAATTCCTCTTTATTTTGAAAAATAAAAATAAAGCCAGTTTGTTAAGGAAATAGGACAAATTTTTTATAAAATTGAGTTTGGCTGCACTTTTTTATACCAGTTTTCGTATTTATCTATAATAACAACATGAACATAATTAGTGAATTTTAAACTAAAATCAAATTCAGGTAAAAGGCATACATTTTAATTTTGTCTAAATTCCATGTCACTGTTTTTATGTAAATATTTTCCTTTTGCTTAGATAATAAGGCATGTTAGCTAATTTTTACATCACTGAGTATTAATGTAAGTAAACCAAAGATAAATCGATGGGAAAGCTAGGAACTTTCTTACTTCGTGAACACTAACGATCTAACAGAGGAGTTCGTTCTAAAAAACATATATTACTGTTTAGGAGTTTTTTGGCCCAAATGGGTATTAACCCAGAAAGGCTATGACTCCTAAAACGGAATTTTGCGTCGAATCACTCTAAATGTCCGTTTCACTTCTGAAATTGTTGCCACCAAATATTATCGCCCAGCATTATATTTAAAGAAACTAAATAATGAAGAAACTACATGAATACATATATGTTTCTCGCACTGTGAAAAAACAACGGTACCATCAAATTTTTAACAGCAAATAACAAATTTTGAGTCATAAAATTGTTAACAACATAGTCCTCCACCCGAACATGGGAACCTCAAGCTCGAATTTGGAATTTGTCTTATTGTCAATTTAGTGTTTTGTAAATCGTGAACGAATATATATTAAAAAAACTCAACAATATTAAAGCGAGCAGGGGCGACGATGTTGGGGATAAACATATTTATCTCCAAGGCCTCGAGACTGTCTATCGGAAATTCTAAAAATATGCTGTTTTTAAATATTTTTAGCCCAATGTGGAAGTTAGCCTAAATGCTCTCGAAACTTGTGTGTGGCTGCAAATGCAAGAAAAAGAAGTCCGTTCTGGCTTAATATAAAATCAGATTTCTCTCTTCCCCTCTCCGACCGACATTTATTAGCCAGTGCATGCTTTTCCCGCACGGAAATAAACAGGATAAATATTTATAATTCTTTAGAAATTGTATTTTTTTTAAGTTTGATATAAAAGAGTTATAAAACTGCATAAAACTAACGAATTTAATTTCATAACTGTTATAATAACAGGAATTAGATTAGTTGAATAACAACAAGCGAATCTGAAATGATAAATATAATAAACGAAGGAAAAGGAAAGAAGCGAAAAAAAGATTATATTTATTCTGTTGTAAAACGAAAAAATTATGAATAGTTCAAATATGTATAACAGTATTATTTTCGATTTGAAAGAAGTTAAATTTTGGTATAAAAATCATATCTATAATTTTCTGTCTTGGATGCCAGTTGTAAAATCTAAATTTATGTACCAGAACTAAAGCATAATTTTCTTTAAACAGCAATATAGTTTGTTGTTTTTCGGCCCGTTGAATTTTGCAATAGGTAATAAAATGAAAGTAGAGGAACGTAATGTGAAAATCAAACAAATTTTTTAGATGTTACTATTTATTACAGAGTTAGGCCTAAATCATCATAAACCAATAAAAGTAAAAAAAGCCAAGAGAAAATTTGTGTGTTTTCAAATAACTGATAGTTGCCTTTTCCATCTTTTTTATATGACCTTATACGGGTAACTTCTACATTGAGCCGGTCTTGCTAAAAGGAGCGATAAGACAGACGGGTTAAAACTAGACAAGAAGTTAGTGATTCTAAGGTTAATGTGCCCGACCAAAAAAGAAAATAAAAGTTGCAGATTTGAAAAAGAAAACATTTTAGTTCCAACCGGTTATTCAACAGATCCCATAATGCGTCGATGTCTATTTAAATTAAAAATAGAGTAGTTCGGGAAAAATTTTCGTTGTTTATGTATATGCGAATATGAACGCAATGACTTACAAAAAATATAAAAATCTAAAAGCTTTTAGATTTTACATTTTTTAACGTTCCATGTGTTACCTTTATTTATTAAATATCAAGTTCTTCGCACTTAAACCATAAAATTCAGTTCAATAGCAATATCGCAAAATAATTTTAAAATGAGCCTGTTTTTAGAATTTCCTATACACAGTCTCGCGCGCTGGAGATATTTTTTTTTCGTACAGTGTTGCCGTTGCTCGCTTTGAAATCGTTGAGTTTGTTAATCAGAAATTCATTAAGATTTTACAAAATATGAAATAGATAATTTAACAAATTCCAGATTTGGTATTCCAGATGCCCATATTCGGGTAAAGACGTACGTTATTCAAAATTGGGTGGCTCTAGGTACCGTTGTTTTATCACAATATGAGAAACGTACAAACATTTATGCAGATTCTTCATTATTTAATTTCTTTAAATAAAATGTAGGGCTCTAATATTTGGTGGCAGCAATTTAAAAAGTGAACCGTCATTTACAGTGAATCGAAGCAAAATGCAAACACGAAATGAATAGCCCTTCTGGGCTAACGCCCTTTGAGCTAAAAATGCATTATGTTTAGCAGTTCTTAAATTATTTTGAGACACAAATATGGGTTATTTATTTCTAGGAAACTTTCGAATCATTTAAAATAAAATTAATATAGTCATTAATCATTTCAGAAACAAACAGACAACTTACATGTAAATTAATACTTTATAAGTATAATGTTTTTCTAGTATAAGTATCTATATTATGCGTATAAGTATATGTATTTTTAATTAAAACTCTACATAATTCTTTACGTAGTATAGTAGTATAGTAAGTAAGTACTTACGTAGTATAGTAAGTAGGTATATATATATTTTTAATCAAAATTCTACATCTTAAGATAAATCGATAGGAAAGCTAAGCACTTTCTGTCTTACTTCGTGAAGGCTAAGGAACTAATAAAGAAGTCCGTTCTGAAAAAGATATATTGATAGGAGTTTCCCCCCCCCCGGGCAGTTATTATTCAGTACATACTTCTTCCGCAGAGGAATAAATTGGAGTAAAATTCAATTTTTTTTAAGGACTGTACTTTTTTTTAACTTTTAAATAAAGCATAAAAACTTACGAAGCATAAAAAACATATAATTAAAAATTATTTAAAAAATTAATGCATAAAACATTACGGAGCACCGAACTGCGGTAAATTAATAACTGCATTTATTAACTGAAAATTTTTACAAATTTTAAAATTGTAAAATTATACTGGTGTTTAAAATTCTCTAATTTCATTGTCCAAAAGCATTATTGGACTCACTTGATCTTTAAAGGCCTCAGATGAAATTCTTCTGCTCTTCATCTTTTTTATTCTTCTGTAATCAACAGTATTTGTGCTAATTTTAATTCCTTATTCTTTCTTCGTAGTAATTCCTTATTCTTTCTTTTCTTTGTAATAAAATACCTTGAAGGCAAACAATCTTCTATAGAGAAGCTTTAGCCAAATGTTTTTGCTGAAAATAGAAGAGGGACCTATGTTTGTCATCTAGTGTCCGCCAAAAACATCCCGAACGAAAACATCGTGGAGAGAACAAAGCAAGGCGAAAACATCGTGGTAAAAAATGTCGTGGGAGAAAACAAAGCAAAGAGAAAACATCGCAGTTCTAAAACAACACGGTACAAAATATCGTCTTCGAAAATAAAGTTGTTCAAAAACTTCGCAGTTTAAAAACATCGTCATCGTATATAGGAGTAAAATATAAAGCACCTACAAATCATCGCATGACGGTAATATCGCACACAAGCGTTTTTCAGGTTTTAAAAGCTGTAAATGCATTTTCGCATAATGATTTGGGAGTACAAGAAGGAAAGAGGGGTAATTTTACTTTTATATTTCATATTTTTGAATGAACTAATAAATTTTTGTTGAAAAAGTAATAAGCATTTAAAAATTGAAAATGACTAGAAAATTAATGCAACTTACAACCCTTAAAAGAAATTTAAACTTACATAGTTAATTAACAAAGGTCATTAATAAATTCATGTTTTTATAAAGTTTTAATCATAATGTTTCATGAAAAGTACAGCCTAAAATGCTTAGAAAAAGGAAGATAAATAACTGCATGAGGTTACATCTATAAAAATTGCTTAATTAATTATGAAATTATTTTCCTTCACGTTTGTTAATCTGGTATTATTTTGGTGAAAATTATATTGTGTTTTGTTTCTGTTTATTCTTAAAGTGTCGTTATCTTTTTGCGAATATGCATTTACAACTTTTAAAACCTGAAAAACGCATTTGTTTGCGATGTTATCGTCATGCGATGATTTGAAAATGTTTTATTTTTTACCACGATATTTTCGACGACGATGTTTTTAAACTACGAAGTTTTCGAACCGCTTTATTTTCGACCACGATATTTTGTACCACGACGTTTTGTCCTTGCGTTGTTTTCTGCGCGACGTTTTGGCCCACGATGTTTTGCCGCCATATTTTCAGCTGTGACCTATCACCTTCAAGACTGATAGCGTTTTGCTTACATGTCATTTTTTAGGGGTGAGGAGCTTAATTAATGCGGGTAATAAAGTTTCTTCCTTGAAACAGAAACTTGAAGCTGCGAATTTTCGTGATCAAATTCTTAGTGGTATAGTATCACTTATAGCTAATTTCGTTCTATAACCAGTTTTTCAGCTCGCAGATTTCATAAGATAAGTATAGTTCGTTTCTTAGCAAAATTTCATAAGATAATTATGTTTTTCCCATTAATTATTCAAATATTTTTACAGAGACAAATATTTTGTGATAACAAAATGTATGAAGATGTTGTCAGTTAGATTGCGGCCTTATTTAAAATAGAAGGAAAAAAATCAAATTTCCTTTTTTTAGTAAACTTAATGGATTAAACATTCCTCATTCATTTTATAAATGCATTGACTTTCCATACAGCATCTGCCTGGAACAGAAGTTGAAGTTTTTCCTTCCGCGTGGGAATATTCTGAGTTCCGTTTTTCGCATCGATCTATTTGCACATCACTTAGCACTGTTCAAATGAATTGCATGTTATACAATTGGTATGTTTCAGTATTTAGAGTAAGAACATTATTTCTTGATTTAGTTTATCTAACTCATGTGTCTCTTCGTGTTTTCCTACCATAGTTCCTAAAGAGCCACTAATGCTTCTAGAGGCATTAGATTATTTTGAAGCAGAAGACATGAAAAAGGAGCAATGACCTCGTCAGGACTCGAAAAGTGCCCAGTGTGCTACCGTTACACCACAAAGGCATGCAGAAAGGAGGGAGAAATTACCTTGTATGCTTTATGAAAATGATAAATTTTTCGATTAATACACTTTGCAGAATACAATTAATACAATTCTATACACTTTGCATAATTATGATTACTTCCAATGCAGGCCCAAAAACTTAGGCACACTGATTTCACTCAAACTATGCGTAATTATAGACGATCTTAAATAGAATATCTTTGAAAATGCCTAGTGAACAGTATATGAGAAAAATCGAAGCTAAATTTAAAAAAAAAGTTTCTTCTTATATTGTTGCGTTCTACGGGTTCATGGATTTGGAGTGATTGAGAACAATACTTGATGAAGTATCGAAATACAAATTATTTTCCAATATTACTCAGGACATTTCCGAAAACACGTTTACAGTCGTCGAAAAACTACAACAAGCACTCTGAAGCAACCAACTACACAGCCTTCAGGCTACAACGGTTAAGACAACTTCACGATGAAACACTAAATACAGCTCCCGACTCGGGCGATCGCTCTCGGACCTCAACACATTCAAGATACTCTTCACGATAAGACTCACGATTCATTCGACGATGCACTATGATATACTGCTACTCCGCGTACAGACGGGGTTTATATAGCTTTTGGCCTGCCTTCCAGATAATTCTGGGCAAACCGGTAAGAATTCGTTCCAGAATGCTCTCGCTCTGTCTATGGCATAGCGCCACGTTTGTCGCCATATGGGTGATTTCATGCTGAATATGGCAATTGCTACGAAATGCCCGGCAGCGGTAAGATAGCTTCTCCGTAAAGCGGGTTCAAGGTTGCCAGAAAAACTTTCTTGCCTAGTTAAGGCATAAGAAGAAAGGGTTGCCAGATTTGGTATGAAATCTTCCATTTTGCGACAAATATGGCGTTATACCATAGACGGGATGGAGAACATACTAGAACGAATTCTTACCTGTTTGCTCTAGAATGTTCTGAAGGGCAGGCCAAAAGCTATATAAACTCTGCCCTTATGCGGAGTAGCAGTATTGTCCAGTGCATCGCGAGTTGTAGCCTGGAGAGTCTACGTTCACTTCTGAGAACGACCGAATCGAGTCGGGAGATAAACAGTCTAGTGATTTGTCGTGAAGCTATCTTCACCATTATAGCCTGATAGCCTGAAGGCTGTGTTCCTGATTGTTTCAGCGTGCGTATCGTAGTTTTTCGACGACTGTAAACGTGTTTTGGAAGTGTCCTGAGTAATACTGGCTAATAAGTTGTGTTTTGATTCTTCATCAAGTGTTTTCACCAATCACTCCAAATCCACGAAACAATAGAACACAACAATATTATAAGTACCTCCATTCCTTGAACGCTGTAATACCTATTTGGCCAATCCCAATGTTTCATACAAGAAGCCGGCAGGCGGCAGTAATTTTTTTTCGATATCCTTAAATACTTCTTCAGTTAATAATATTAATTAAATAATTAATTCATAATATTATTTTATTTCGACCGGAAATTTATTGCTGAAAGGTATCTTTAACGGAATAACGCGAAAAATAATGTAATACAAAAATTCCGAAGCAAAAAATTTTTCCTCTTCTAAATTATTACCTTTTTCTGCAAATGAATTTACAATTGATAGGTTATATTTGTCATGAAAACGTTAAAATATAATAATACAGTATAGTTCATGTTGCATGAACAGGGCGTCACATAATTTTAATTTCTTTGAAAAGATTTTCCTTTAAATTTTCAATAACAGTCATAACATTTTTCCCATTTATCGTTATGGACCTACATTTATTGCATTTAATTATGTTGTATATTCGTAACGTATACAGCATTGCCTTCCAGATAGTTTGAAAAGAAGTTTTGAGCGCATTAGACTATTATTTATTCAATATTTATGAAAAAATATTAATTATTTCATATTTTGACCATAATTAATGAACTAGTTAGTCGCTAATCGATTTTGAACTACAAGATTCTCGCTTGATGCTTCGGAAGTTTGTTAAAAGCAGCGCAGAAATAAATTTAAGCAATATGAATATTCTTTAAAACTTAGGCTCGATTTTCTTTCTTATTTCCTAGGAATGCAATGTACGCTTTCGCAAAGATATTCACCTACTCTTCTTCACAACTGTGAGAATTTGACCAAAATCTGTGAACCCCTGCCCCCGCAAGCCTGTGTGATCTTTTTGTTTTAAACAGCATTTTAGCACACACATTAATCTCAAATAAATAGAGTAAAGCATTATGGTAATATAGTATTTTGAAATAGTAGAAGAATCTTTCCGGCTTTCAACACAATGATGAAAATGCGATTTACTGCAAGAGAATTTATTACTGCTTTTCAAAGGCAAATATAAACCATTAATTATTTACACAAAGAAAGGTTCTGTAAGAAATTGTACTTTTATTACATATATCATGACTAAATCATAGTCATTTTCGGATCCTAAGAACTAAAGGTACACTCTCCGCAAAAATGGGGGGCAGTTCTGTTTCTTCCGTTTTACAGGGCTGATTGACAAAATTTAATTATCTTTTTTCATGTCTCGAAAGCGCCACTTAGGATATATATATTAGATTTGCATAGAGTTTTGTTCTAACTTAGGTATTTTGATACAAAATCGGATTTTTTTCGAATTAACATAGTGATTTTTTTTCATATTTCAATTCTACGACTAAAATTATGCACAAAATATTAAATTTTTTAAAACTAGGTAAGAAACTTACCGAGAAATCTGAAAATTTATCTTGGGGCATTTTTTGAGATTGCGCCAAGAATAATTCACTTAGCGAAATTCTCAATCTATGGCACCTATTTTTTTCCCCTTTGTTGCGCACGACTTAAAAAAAAGGTGCATCGCTCATTTTTTCAAATAAAATTAACAAAGTTTAAACCACATTTGGACCTATTATCGCTTATAACAAATATGCCAAATTTCAAAACGTGCCTATACATGAATTCCCGTGTCTTGGGAAATTTTGAATAAAAAACTCTAGAATTTCTCCAAGCATGCATGCCTAGAAATATATTCACTTTAAGATACGAAATTTTGTAGGTTGCAATTCAAACATTTTTTCAAAAAATTTTAAAATATTTACAAAAAAAATACAAATTTTAAAAATAAATCCGAAAATATCTGAGAATTTTATTCGGATTGAACTTAAATTTTCAGCTGCGAAAGAAGGAATCAAGTAAATTTAATCAAAAAATGAGATAGTAATAAATATATACAAAATTTAATCAACATTTAGGAGCTAAATCTTGATAGATAATTTTTTAAAAACTTCGGGCGCGATTTTTACAAAACTTGGCACTTTGGCACAATTTGAGTCGTAGAATCGAAATATGGAAAGAAATCGAATGTCGTTTCAGGAAAAGTCCGATTTTGTTTCAAAGTACCTATGTTAGAACAATACTATATATAAATCTAATAAATACCCTAAGTCGCACTTTCAAGACATGAAAAACGCAAGTTAAATTTCGTCAATGGGCTCAGTAGAACAGAGGATATAGAACTGGACCCTTTGTTTTTTTATTGTTGTTTGTACAGAGTACGTGATTTTCAATTTTCTGAATTTCGCAAAAAAGGTGTGTATTTACCTAATAAGTGATTATTACAAAGTGCTTCGAAATTCTTTACCATGTTAATCAAGTATGTATTCCTTAAGAGAGTATAATAATTACTTCATATTTTTTCACCGGGTCACAAGTCCTCAGTGCTAATTATATCCTTTGTCTAAAAGTTTTTTTTTAGCGCTTCTTTCTGAGCAGTGCTAAAAAAGACAGAAGCCTGGAGTGTACAACAAATTAACTACGTCCACAGCTGTGCTACCTGGTTACGCCCCGATCTGAGGATTCCAAACAAAAATGTTTCCACAGATACATGGACTGCTTCCTACCTTTATCGTATACGTCGTTTCTTGGTAATCTGAAGAGCTATCTGCTTAAGGGAAGGAATGCTTTATTGAAGGACTTTTAAAGATAAGTTTGCTCAATTCACGTTACACATGTTCACGTTATACAAGGAGAAAACAACAAAAGCTCACCATGCAGCCAGCTACACTCATGTCCATAAATTAAAGATAATGCAAAATCAGGCAAAGGAAGAGTTAGAAGCAAAACAAATTTGACTTATTTGTAAAGCTTATTTATTAAACAAAAGGTAAACATAAAAAAAATGTTATATGTTTGATTTTATTTAAAAAAATTAGCAATTTTTCCCCCTGGGGCAAATTACAAAAAAAAACCTATTTACAAAAAACCAATATTACATGGTTGGTATGATTGTTAATATATTGTACGTCTCCCACACGATGCAATACAGTCCGTACAACGCCTAGGCATCTTGAGTATCAAATCATCGATCTGATCTTGGGGGATATTACACCACTCAAAAAGCAATGCCCTCCGAAGTTCCGGTAGACATGTAGGAGGAGGTTGACGGGCTGCAACTCGTCGGCCAAGCATGTCCCACACGTGCTCTACTGGATTCAAGTCCGGTGAGAATGCTGGCCAGTCCATACGGGTGATATCCTCCGATTGAAGGCATTCGCTTACGATGTTTGCACGGTGAGGACGGGCGTTGTCATCCATAAACACAAATTGTGCGCCCATGGCGCCCCGAAACAAACGTACATGTTGTTCCAGAATGACGTCCCGATAGATTTGGCTTGTCATGGTTCCAATTTGAACATGCAGGTCAGTTCTGGAACCCAGAATAATTCCACCCCAAACGAGCACTCCTGCACCACCGTAACGGTGTCGTTCAATGATGTTTTCTTGGTGGTAACGGGTACCTGGAGCTCTCCATATGAAAGTCCGGCGAGAATCAGACTGCAAGCTAAACCTGGACTCGTCGGAAAACATCACACAAGCCCACTGTTGCGGTGTCCACAATGCATGCTCTCTACTCCAGGCTAACCGCAGGCGACAGTGAGTTGCAGTAAGTGGAACGCATCTGACAGGTCTACGAGCATATAGACCAATCTGCCCTAAGCGTCTGTACACGGTCTGCCTTGAAATTGTCGTACCAGTGGCTGAAGAGAGCTGACGAGACAGGTCTGAGGCTGTGCTCCGCCTGTTTCTTTTGGCAGTAACTGCCAAATACCGGTCCTCATTCGGCGTTGTAACTCTGGGGCGACCTGTGCTGTAACGTCTACTCACATTACCATCATCTTGGAATTGTTGCCAAAGCCTGGAGATGACACTCTGGGCAATTCCAAGTTCGTCTGATACTTCCAGTTGGGTACGCCCACATTCCAGACGTCCGATAATTCTACCAAGTAAAAAATCATCCAAATGCGTCCTTTGTGTCATAACTATTCAGTTATTGCTCTGAAATGCTTATAAAGCGCCTGCGAACAATTTTACTTCTTTGCCTGTATTCCTTATATATCACTCTCTTACACTCTCGTCATTGTGACGTACCATCGGTGTCATCTGGTTACTTCCTGAAATTTGCATATGATTCTTGAAGATGTGTGCAGTGATTTTACAGGTGATATATTTATTTTAGAGTTCGATTTCCGCGTGACTCCGAATTATCCTTAATTTATGGACATGAGTTATTTCTTCTAGGCTCGAACCCGAGTCTAATTATCAGTATTTTGCCGTTTTAACCGCTTGGCTTCTGATGGGGTTCTTGATAGTCTTTTAAAAACATGATTCGTATGCAAGTATTTTTTATTTTGTCTAGCATCAAGTTGTAGGAATTTATATTTATTTTAAATAACCAGTTGAATTTAACCTGAAGTCCTTTCCTATAAGCCTAATTGTCAGTGCCAGAATCTTTAAATTTGGTAGAGCGCGTGAAGGAATGCAAATTCTACCAGTGGGAGAAAAAGTTTAAATATCAAGTTCTAGAAGGGAAAGTTAGAGAGTCTGGGAAAACTCTGCGCGTGTTGTAGCGCAAGCTTCGGCTTAGCAGTTATTGCTGGTTAAACGTGGCCTAACGGGTATTATTTTGCTCCCACTAAATTTGTCAACGCTCTGTTAGAAAACAGGATAGTCTGAGCCCTATAGCGTAATTCTACTACTTGTTAATATCTTCAAATTTTGAGTTTGGTTCTTACTGCTTCAGTTTCCGCCCAAGCAGAGGCGTAGTGTGTTAGCGTCGAGTTGACGCATTGTAAATAATTTTAAAAGGGTAATAAAGGATAGTTTAAACCCTTCTGTGCAGTCACTACTGTCCAGATTTCACACAAGAGATAGACATAGATTTTACAAAGTATTACATACTCAATGGACATTTTATAACCTGTCATTAATATAAGACGCCCCCCACCGATATTTTCTTAAATCTTAATTTTATCAAATGAAAACTGCAAACAAATGGATTTTCAGAACCACTTGTTTTCGTGGACACAAAACTAAGCGTATGACGCTAGTGTATTTTATTTAACTGTCACGTACATTTCTGCTTGTCTGGATATATACCAATATTCTGTCTCACACTACAGTTTATAGGTATATGTAGTATTTCTCCTCCAGAAGTTTAAGAGAAATTGTAGAGTTTCACGAGATAGTAGCTTCAAAAGATAATTTAAGCTTCTGCTAAGAAAAGAAAGAAAAGAAATATATCAATTGGAGGAGAAAGATAAATAAACTCCTCCTGATACAACAGAAAAACTGTTCTTTCAGCGTTCAATTATATTTGCGTCCAATAGAAAGCAAAAGAGAACTGAAGTTAACTGATTGTAAAATAAAACAGATTTTTCAATCAAGGTTTAATGTTTTCACTACCACCTGCGCCGACCTTGAAACATCTGAAATTTATAATAATTATTTATAAAGAAATGCGAAGCAAACTTTAGTGTGTTTAGAAGTGTTTTTATTTTCAAAAAATCAAAACTTAAATAATCAATTCAGTTCTACGTTCCTGATATTTAAAAAACAAATTCTATTTTAAAATTAATAGGCAGTTTCAGAGGTAAAGTTTCCTGTGTACTAATTTAATTTTACAAATATTAAATTTTTATCTATCGCATAAAATGTAAAGCCAAATAAATATACAGTACCCGCCGTTTATTGAAATTACTTCTATTCCAAGCATATTTGAGTTTATGAAACGCCCGAGTATAATATACAGCGATTTGTGTGCTGCAAATTCTGATAATAGTTTTAAACTTATCTAGTAAATAAAAATTAATCTAGTAATTAATCTTAATTAAGCTACTTAAGCAGTTTCACAATTCATTCTTAAAACTTTTATAAAAATATTTTTATAATTCTCCACTTGTAGAAATTTTAAAATTTGAAAACAATTTTTCTATTATTTGTTTCCTATTGTTCATCAAGAGTTTTTTAACTGTATTCTCAATTTCGTAAAACTGATGGTAACTTTTTTAATCAACACCTTTCAGTGCAAGAGCCTTTCTTAGAGTTTGCAGAGCTTCTCTAAGTTTGATTGGTATTGGCATGTTATCACTTTCTTCTGTATCCCTTTTGCTGTCAGTTTCTGAAGTTCCTTTAGCAGTTTTGTAATATCATAATCCGATTTTACGCATGTTGTCTCAATATTGTGGTCAAGTGACACATATTCTAAAAATGAATCTTCACTTCTTTTTAATGAGCGGACGCTTTATTTAACAACCATTAGCCTTGTGCCACTACAAGAGCTGGAACAGGTGCCCATTTCATTAAGGAAGCACTTAATAGGCGGCTACCATTGCTTTCTATGAAAGGACGAGTAGTTACAACCACACCTTCTCCGAGATACGAGCCCGGACTCATCGCTAAGGTAGTCAGGGTTACTAACCACTACATGGGCTGGGCGGCTAAAATGACTCTTCAAAACATCCATCAATGATGTCCAACATTTATCAAACTGGTGTAACGTTCGTAACAAAATTGGAACTTCAATTCTCACTAAATTAAAACAAGTCTCGTTCTCTTGTCATGTACACTGCGAAAAAAAGGGGGGAGACAGTTCTGTATCTCCCGTTCTACTGGGCCGATTGACGAAATTCAAATTGCATTTTTCATGTCTCTAAAGCGCGACTTAGGATATATATTAGATTTATATATAACATCATTCTAGCATAGGTATTTCGACACAAAATCGGACTTTTTCTGAAATAACATAGCAATTTTTTTCCATATTTCGATTGTACGACTCAAATTATGCCTAAATATTAAATTTTGTAAAATTTGGTGCGAAATTTACGGAGAAATCCATAAATTTAACTTAGCGAATTTTTTTCAGTTTGAGCCAAGAATAATTCACTTGGCAAACTTCTTAATATGTGGCAACCTATTTTCCTTCCCTTCCATTGTGCAGCGGAAGAAAAGAAGTCACATTGTTCCTGCCCTTTTACATTGTAGGTAAGAGAAAAAAAAGTCACATCGTTCCTGCCCTTTTACATTGTAGGTAAGAGAAAAAAAAGTCACATCGTTCTACTACAAAGTGCGTAAATCACATTTTCGCTATTATCGCTTTCAAGAAATATGCCAAATTTCAAAAGGCGCCAATATATAAATTCGCATATACCTTTGGAAACTTTGAATATAAAGCTCTAATTTTTACAGGTATGCTTAGAAATAAATCTGCTTTAAGATGATTTTAAAAATTTTACAGTTATAATTCAAAATATTTTTCGAAAAATTTATGAAAATTATTTAAAAATACAAATTTTAAAAATAAATCATAAAAAATGGGCGAATGTTGTTTGGAATGAACCTAAACTTCGAACCGTGTAAGAAGGAATCAAATAAGTTTCATAAAAAAAGAGATATTAATAAATATATATCAAATTCAATTAACGTTGAGGAGCTAAAATTTTGAGAGTTAATTTTTGAAAAACTACTCGTGCGATTTTTACAAAACTTGGCAGTTTGGCATAATTTGAGGCGTAAAATCGAAATATGGAAAAATATTGGCATGTCTTTTCAGGAAAAGTCCGATTTTGTGTGAAAATACCTATATTTGAACAATGTTATGTATAAATCTAATACATATCCTAAATCGCGCTTTCGAGACATGAAAAACGCAATTTGAATTTCGTCAATCGGCCTTCTGCCCCCCCCCTTTTTTTTTTTTTTTTCTTTGCAGTGTACACATTGAGTAGTTCCCCTCACATGTGGACATTTGGGGAAATGAAGAGGCGGAAGTCCTGGCGAAGAAAGGTCCGAGGAGGCTCTGGCTACTTCTAATTGTTTGACTTACCTTGAGCTGTGTTCTGCCAGAAAACAAACTGTTAAAATGACTTGGCTTGTCCCTCCGGCACATACTTGGTACTGTGTTGAATCCCCTGGTAGATCTTTAGCTATGAACTGTGATAGATGCACCCAGACAGCACTCTACCGATTTCTTAACTACTCTACCGATTAATGGTCGTCTAAGAAGTCTTACCTTCTAGGATGGTTAAAAAATCCACTCGATTTGTCCGAAATGTAACAATGAGAAGGCTTCTCCGGCACATATTCTTAGGTGTCTGGGTTTATCCTACGACGACATATAAAAGTTTCCTATGCTAGTCTATGTCTTTTTAGAGGGGAATAAACTCGTGGATCTCGTCTAGCAGATGTTGGATTCGAGAATTAGCAACAATAACACATCTGAAGCATTAAATACGGCTTGCAATTCCTCTGAGTCTTTCCCGGTAGAAAAGCCACATATCTGAAAGCAGTTTTTAATTGCGTTTTAAAAAATAACTCCCCCCCCCTATTGACTATAATATGCGTGGTCTCTATCAGCGATATCCACTTAGTCATCTCCTTCGAAATGCTTCCATTTTCACACGATTGAATTTCGGTTATCATTTTCGAATATGTTTTCTCTAATGACATTTGAAAGCTTTTAAAATACCCTGGTTTAAAGGCTGAACGTTAGAATTGTATGCAGAAGAGCCACTAGTATTCGTCAGGTGAAGGTCATAAATGTGTGTACTGCTGAATTATCTAATTCATAAAGCTATATTTTTCATTTTCACACTTCTTCCTAATTTTATAAATCACTAGCGCTATCTTCTTGTTACTATAGTGCACGTCAATAATACACTGATGCTTTTCTTCAGTTTCTTAAAAGATCTACTGTTTAACTTTATATGTATAATACGCCAAAAAAGAAAATGGGACAGTTCTATATCTCCCGTTCTGCTGGGCCGATTGACGAAATTCAAAATTGACGAAGCAATTTAAAAGTAAATTTGAACGATTGACTAAACAATTTAAAAGTTTAAGTGGCGCTAGGCCTAATGAGGCGACATTTATTTACATAGTTGCAACTAGCAACATAATTTGCCTGAATTAAAAATTTTTTAAAAAGTTATAGTCCAGTTTTTTAGTATCACTGTTAGATTATGATCCTAAAGCAATAAACTACTGCTGAATATTGTTAATGCATTTTCGTATTTGAAAAACTTACATCTTACTTATATGCAAATGCTTTCGGCATACTAAACAAAACTGTGAATTAAAGAATGTTACATACAAGTAAATCACAAAGGTATGTCAATCAACAGCATTAAAGGAGAAAATTAGCCTCAAATTACAATAATTCACTTTTAATCGACCTTTTAAGAAAACCCCCATCTTAGAAGACAAAAATATTTTAAACAAAATTTGGAATTAAATATCTTAGTCAGTTTTTGTTGTATGAGATGTAAAACCTTTTGTATTTTATTTCTAGATAGAGTAAAATGTTTATTATATTAAAACTATTTGGAAAGTGGAACATGCACAAAATTTGCTTTCGTAGTCAGACATTTCACAACCAATCTCCCCCCCCCCAAATAAAGAAGATATAGTTTAACTTATTTACTATCTAAGAATTTTAAGACTATAATTTCTTTTCTTACGTGGATAGTTTCACTGATTTAAGCTTGAGGAAATTTAAGCCAAAAGTATACAGGCTTCATTGGCTCAGCGATATTTTGAAATCGGATTTTCATCAAACGTGGAACTATATTTTCGGTTCAACTCTTTGCACTTTAACAAGCCTCGATTGTTAATTAGTATTTAATTCATTTGGCTAATATAAAAGGTTAAAAAAAATCTAAATCATTTGTCGAGAGAGCACATTTAGCTAATTTAATCTGAAGGAAAATACAGTGTTACCGTTATGTTTTAGTATTTTAAAAATATTAACCTATTGAATTCTAAATCATATATTAAAATGTAACTAAATACGCTTAGAAGTCAAAAACAGCAATTTAGCACAGGCAAAATTTTCAACTGCTAATCAAAGAACAATGTTTCAATCCCTACCTCAAAAGTTTTCTGTTTCGTTTGGTTTTCTTGTCATTTTGCCAAGATTTGCATAGTTTGAAAACTATTTATTTTAATAAAAGAAAGTTTTCTTTGACTTCCAATATATACATATATTTCACATTTTGAGAGAAGAACATGGTGGAGAAAAAACATATGGTATCAGAACAGAAAATGTTTTTGTTTCTTCAGACACACATTTCAAGTTCGCGATTTCTTCTGAATAAAAAACGTTTGATGGCAATTTCCTTCCATTGTAAAACTTGAAAGAATGCAAGAGAAAGCAGCTGAAGGAACAACTTCATTGTAAATCAAAGTATTTACTCGAACGCAAGGATCAAAAATTGCCTCACAAGGAGAATAATATCTTTTGCAGAATTCTTTATTCATGACCATTTTCTACATTGTTTTTGCTATTGTGGAGTTTTAAAATGTAAGGTTTTCTGAATATAGATTTATTTTCTCGTTTTCGTCACATAGAGAGAAAATCAAGGAGTATATATGACCTTAGGAAGGAACAATGGTTTTTTCAGATCTCAGACCATTATTTATTTTCTACTTTGTTATACAATCATAGTTTACTTTGTCACGTTGAATTCCAAATTGTTTTTGAAGAGGATAAAAATACAAAATACGCTTAAGTGCAAATAAAAGCATTTCTAATTAGTTATATAATTGTTTGAACATTGTACGTATTGTAATTGTTGGGGAAAACAAGCATAGCTTTCAGTTATCATACTTAAAGTAAGATCTATAAACTACTGTTACGGATTTCGTATTTATTTGGCTATTTATTTAGAATTGTTATTAAAATTGCTTTATACTTCCCGTGCAACGCAGACGATTTTTGAAGAGAAAGCTACGTCGAAAAACAAAAAATAAAAATAAAAATAAAAGAGCGCGTGCATTTAATGTTTAATAAATAAATATCTCGTAATTACTGTTGCCATCCAGAAACATCTAGAAAAATCGAGATTGTTCTAATGATAATTAAAAAGCTTATAAAAGCCGAATTGAAACACCTCATCTCAGTTGTTGTTGTTGTAGTTGAAGCTGTTTAAAGCGAACTGCTGTTTGTTTACTTTATGCTGTAGCGATTTCGCTGTGAGATAGAATTATTTCATCTGTTTTGAATTGAGTTTTGCTAAACGTTTGAGATATTGTGATATTGTGCGAATATCTCTGAAGAAATATTTCAGCATTTTGATTTATTTCTTGCTGAAAGAATAAATTTTTGTTAACTTTTTACGACTTGTGCATTCAATCCATAATGAACCCGTACCCACGCAAAACTACTATACAATAATTCAAGCAGTACTGTGGTTTATTTAAAATATTCTAAGCTCTACTGATAAAAATTAACGTTATTTTTTTATTATCTGCACTCTCAAGAAAAATTGCCAAATCATTGGCGATTTTGTGAATTAGCTTAAAACAATTGTTTGGTTACCTTTAAGACTTGTAGCTATTCTTCTGTTCATAATTAAAAACAATAAGAAGAAGCATTTTATAAGAAGCAAGAAATTTTATAAAAGAAAAAAATTTATCTGGCCGATATTTACAGTTTTACATGTAACCAGCGGATACTATTTAACAAAATGAGATCAAATACAAAGCATGTAAGTTCACATATACACAAGTGTGGCATGCGCATGCGTGGTTTGGCTATTTTTGTATGTATAACCGAAATTTCGCAAATACTTATCAACTCTACAGAATATGAAACCAGAGGAAGGGCGGGTAATCAGAAAGCAAATTAATTTACAACTTTTTTAATGTTACGTTGTTTAGAATCTAATCAGCTGTATGACGTCATCAACCTTCTAACACAGAGGGATTTTTTTTCAATGCTTCTTTTTTCTATCTATTTATCAAGAACATTCCATCCGAAACGTTACCTATACCACTACGCCAAAAAAATCATTAAACGCATTTTGATTCTTTGAGATAACAAACTGTAAATGTTTGTCTTTACTACTGTCGCACAAGTCGCGCAGTTAATGTCAACAGAAATAAGATACTCACCAAAGAGATGTCTCATTGTACCGTGAAAGAAAAAGAGAAAAAAATGAAACAAAAGATTCCAGACTGTAAATTATTTTTTGGCTTGCAGGAGAAAGCTTTCTTAAGAGTGCCGTGAAAGTACAAAGCTACTGAACAGACCTAATAGAACATGGATAAAATACACTGGTTATCATAAATTAAGGAAAACTCACAAAAATCACGATTACTGAAAAAGTTAATGTAGAATTTTATGAAACTTACCCGCAATATACAACACATAGTAAGGTATCAAATAATATAAAAAGAAATCACCCGACAATTATGGTAGTATAGAAATTAGCACATGTATAAAATGAACAAATCGAAGGTGTCAGTTTACTATAGGAAAACTACCTTCAATATGGAATATGATCACCTCTTGAAGCAATACGGCACATACAGCGATGTGTGATGCTTTCAATTATGAGGTCTATCAGTTCCATAGGAAATGACAGCCATTGCTCTTGCAAAGCAGTTGTAAGCGCGGTAAGGTGTGAGGGGCGCATTGAGAGCAGCTAGACGTCTTCCTTAAGCATCCCAAACGTGCTCGATAGGATTCAAGTCTGGGGATCGAGCTGGCCACCCCACGCGCATAATTGTTTCCTGTTGAAGATAATCATCTACGATGCGAGCTCTGTGTGCTCTTGCGTTGTCGTCTTGTAACAAGAAAGCATCACCTAGTGCCCCGGCATATGGGCATACATAAGCATCAAAGATGTCATCTCTATAAACCTGAGCATTCACAGTTCTCCTTGGAAACACATTGAGGTCTCTGCGTCCACCCAAAGAGATGCCACCCCAAACACAGGCATTGCCTCTTCCGTATGCATCTATTTCACGGATGTTTGACGGATGATAACGGGTTCCAGTTTCTCTCCATATCAAATAACGCCTACTATCGCTTTCTAGACTAAACCTGGACTCATACGTAAAGAGAACAACCCTTCGTTGATCAGGCGTCCAGTGGACATGTTGTCGTGCCCACTGGAAATGGTCCCTTCTATGGCGTGACGTGAGCGGCACACAAATGGCTGGTCGCCTCGCTTACGGATCCCCTTCGTGAAGCCACACGCAGTTGACGTTGACACCAACCTTCCGGTGGCTGCAGCAAGGGAGGATCTAAAAAGAGTCGGAGTAGCTGTTTTATTCCTGCGTGCACATAATGTCAAATATCGGTCATCGGTGCTCGTCGTAGCAGTTGGCCATCCTTGGCTGAACCTCCTAGATGCCGAATCTGTGGTTTGAAATTGCCTCCAAAGTCTATGAACTACAGAAGAACTCACATTTAGTCATCTGGCCACTTCTGTTTGACTTTGTTCTGCCTCTAGTCTCCCAATGGCTCTTCATCGTAGTCTGCAGGCAAATGATGCCTGGAGATCATTGTTACGAATTGGCAGTCTCAGATTTCTGATGTCACTATCATAGTGAAATATGTGAGCTTTCTCTCAAACATGAATTTTATGTTCATCGCAGATGACGTAGTCGAGTGCAGTGCCACTAATTTGCATATTGCAGTTTCTCTTACATGGCAACATGTTCAAATTTTACACGGTTTGGCTTATTTTTGAGGGAGTTATCGCTATTTTTATGATTTTTCCTTAATTTATCATAAGCAGTGTATATCAGTAAAAATCTGAGCTAGCTGAGCCGGGTAGCAGAGTGGGAATATATATATATATATGTATATATACACAAACCTTTGGTGCAGCCGATTGCAATGGAAAAGGGAGATGCATAACTACGTGTTATACCAGTCCCATAACGTAAAATTTCAACGTTCTGCAGCTAGTCATTTTACGAGATACATACGTACATAAGTACGTACAAACATCACGAAAATAATTTTCTTCTGAATCCATTTTAATTCTATTTTACAATCTGTTCTAAAAAAAAAGAGTCCTTTATTCTGCACGTACATGCAGACGTCATGGAAAAAATAGTGGGAATATTTTCGAGAACTATCAAAATGGATGTTTCATTGAAATCTGATAAGGAAATTTTTTGCTTTTACAATACATCCTTTACTTCGTACAAAGAAGTAAAAATGAATAAAATATAGCTCCCTGGTACTAAAAATACAATTCCAACAATGTTTTCTATGACAGTAACGTTATTATAATAAGTGCATCATAATTTATGTACGTAGTCCAGTAGTCCATTTGTGTCAAATATGTTATGCGACGCATTGAATATGATTTTGCTTCGGAATTCAAAGAATCCATTTATGCTAGAAGCAGTTTACATCATTCAGCAACATTTTGCCATCATTTAGATTACAAAGAGGATGTGCTGAATGCGATGACACCAAATTTTACATCTTGAGATTTCAGGTGTGAGCTTTTTAAATTATTCCTTTCGGTGCCCCTTTTGACCTAACGTTCTAACATTCTTATCAGATAAATGACATCTTTTTCTGACATGATACTTTTGAACTTTATACCTTCACATGATAGCGTTTTTACTGCCATTGCTTAACAGAACGTGATATGTTTTTTAAAAACTTTGAATCCAAAAAAGGTAATAAGATTGCAGAGATCTGCGAAATTATGAAGTGCTATAAAACTTATTCAAACACTCTGTTACACGGTATATTCTGAAAGTGAGGGTGTAGGATTTATTCTCCTAAAAAGCGATTGTGTGGCTTATTTTTGAGGGAGTTATCGCTATTTTTATGATTTTTCCTTAATTTATGATAACCAGTGTACTTAACAGTGCGCTTCGTGAGCATTCTGCAGCTAGCAAAATTCTGAACATTTTAAAATTCTTTAATTTTCAGTATTATATTTAAAATTTCTTATAACAAAATTGGTCAAATTATTTACCGAGAGGACACGGAAATACAACAAAAAACTTTCTAAACAACGCATACGAGCGACAACAAGTGAAATGTTTATGGCAGCAAAAATAATGATAGTGAACAGAGTTATTATTAGTCTGCATTCTTCCGCCTAAATGGTCTGGTTAGTGGAGCTGATTGAGATACCGAAGGGCCCGAGTTCGAATACCGGAGAAGGCATGGATGTAAATTGTCTGTCCCTTTAATAGAAGGCCAACTAAGCCGCTAACTAAGATAAAAATGTTTTTTCTGTACAACGTTGCCGTTGCTCGCTTTGAAATCCTCGAGTTTTTAATCAAAAATTTGTTAAAGTTTTACAAAATAGGAAATCGATAATCAAACAAATTCCAAATTTGCGGAAATAATGAAAATTTGATGGCCTTAGGTACCGTTGTTTTATCACTATGCGAGAAACATGCATATATTTATTGCAGATTCTTCATTATTTAATTTCTTTAAATGTAATACAGGGTGATAATACTTGGTGGCAACAATTTGAAAATTGAATCAACGCTTTCAGTGAATCAATGCAAAATGCCAAAATGAATTAATAGTCCTTCTGAGCAAATTGTCCCTTTGAACTAAAAAAAAAGGTTTGTGTTCTTTAATACTTTTTGACTCTTTAGGATCTAATTAATTTAAAGTTAAGTCAAAATGCAACTTTAGATGTTGTAGATTTTCCAAAATATGTGATAATCAAAGGCTGCCTTTTTAAAATTTTAAATGTTACATTGATGTGTTTCCCTTGCAATTAATTAAGTTCTTAATGGAGTAAATCTTAATTTTAATAAACGTTTCAAGTTATGATAACTTTGTTTCAACTGATCCTATAAATTATTGTTAAAATGCATTGAAATTTTAGTTATCTAACAGCTCTATATTCCTTTTACCAGACTCAATTCCAAAGCCACTTTGATTCTTTCATTTCACAACATTCATTTGTCCACGTCAAATTTTGACAAATGAATGAATTCATGAATTTTTTAGCCACGATATGAATGTAATGGAATTCGGTAATTCATTACTAAGAACTATTTACATTAAAAACAAATTTATGTTATCTAATCTCATAAGAATATAGCCATTAAAAATGCTTTATTTGAACAAGCTTTCGATTAAATTACAAAAAAATAAATAAATAAATCTGAAAGCTTTCAGATTTTACATTACACCCAAGAGGGGAGTTTTTTTAGTGTTTTCTGTGTTACCTTTATCTATTAAATATCATATTCTTTGCTCTTAAACCATAAAATTCAAATCAACAGCCAATATAGCAAAATAATTTTAAAATGAGCTTATATCTTTAGAATTTTCGATACACAGTCTCGCGCGCTGGAGAATGTTTTTTATTTTCCTGTCCAGTGTTGCCATTCGCTCAACGCAGAAATCGTTGAGTTTCTTAATCAAAAATTCGATAAAGTGTTACAAAATATAAAATGAAACTCGTTAAAGTATTACCAAAAAAATGAAATGTGGCTTTTACGAGAAGACCAAAATTTCCATTTTACTCAGATAAGGTCAAAATTTTACTGATAGACAAAACAATTATTTTTTTACTTTTAGTGCATTTTCCTAAACTCGTATAACTAAAGCGTAGGCAAAACAATTATTTTTTTTACTTTTAGTGCATTTTACTAAACTCGTATAACTGAAGCGTAGGCAAAACAATTATTTTTTTTACTTTTAGTGCATTTTACTAAACTCGTATAACTAAAGCGTAGGCAAAACAATTATTTTTTTACTTTTAGTGCATTTTCCTAAACTCGTATAACTAAAGCGTAGGCAAAACAATTATTTTTTTAATTTTAGTGCATTTTACTAAACTCGTATAACTAAAGCGTTGAAATAATAAAATATGTAAAAGTATTTTTATTTTATATGTTTTATTACTTTAAGCTTTAAATTATGTTTTTCGGTGTAAAGAAGAAGCAAGTGAATTGTATTTCGTTTTCCTCAAATTATTGTAGGAGAAGACATATTTAGAACTATTACAGTTATACCTACAGATCCATATGATTTCATTGGATATAATATATACACATGTATATACTTATTTAAAAAAGTAATCTGGATCAGTCTATGTACATATAAAGAAGAATATCTGTTTGTGTGTTTGTTTGTTCGTTCGCAATACACTCAGTCACTACTATAGCTATCGTCAGCGAACTTTTAACAATTCGTTTCTGGGTTCTGAGAAAGGTTTCTGGGTCCACTTTTTTACAAAAAATAAAAAAAAAAAAAGAAAGAAAGAAAGAAAGAAAAAGGCCAAACATTAAATATATTATTCCGATTCCAAAAATTCCTGTAAAGCCATTTCAACTATTCCACTCTTCGTACGACTTTAATCAGCCGAGATCTTAATTAAACTCTAAAAACACTAATTTTCGCACTCATTTTTCCGAGAGGTAAGAATCTCGCTCATTAGAGATAAAAATGCTTTATTTCGAAAAGTGGTGCTATTGTTCGCTTCCCAATGTAGAGTTTGTTAATAAAAAATTTGGAAGTTTTACAAAATCTATATTATATAAAGAAAAATGCCTGTTTGTGCGTTTGTTTGTTCACGTTATTGATTTCTGATCCATTAGGATCAATTTTTTACCACATTTAATCGACTAAAATTGAATATAGGTGAAATATTGGATGCAAATTGAGCTTTTACGACCATTTGATTACAAAGACGAAAATCATTAAAAAAAACTCCATGCCATTGTTGCTGATATAATGAGAGAGAATTAGTTTATTTTCCTATCGAAATTTATTATATGGGTTCCATATCACATCAGACTGAAAAATGTATGACTATGAATCGTATTTTTTGCATCATTATTAGAGAAGGATTACAGCGGTATCGTTCTCTTTATTATTAGATACATTACTCTCAATCTAACTTAACTGGAATCGGCGATTTCGGTTAGTAAATGATAAATGATGTAAACGCTATAAAAGGAGATATACACTTTGACCTAAATAAATTAATTACTGATGATAAAAAAGTATATGGTAACTATTTTGTATTCTTTAGTTTCTTCGAGAAAGCGTACTCGTAATGATATGATATACAAAAGAAAAACTACGAAAACAGAATAAAAGTCTTTCCAACTCAAAATCTCCAGCTAGAAAATTAAAATCAGAGATATTGCATATATTATATAAATATTAGCACCACATTTACAATTACAATTTTTTTTTTATTTTTTACCAACGTTAAAGTTATGTGTTAGATGCTGATTACATTTCATGTGCAAAACTGTATAGAATGCAATACCGTGTGCTTTATATTGAATGAGACAAAAAGAAAGCATAGCTGTGAACGCTCTAACTTGTTTATTTTGATAAATCAAATTTACAATAAAACTATAGTTATCTAAGTTTATATCGATATTATGTGTGTCCTTGCAGTAACTCGACAAATATCTATGAGGTATTCCAATTCCTGTCCCACTCGTGACAGAATATCCTTTGTTAATTATTCGAGCACTTCAGTTATCTGGTATTTTAGTTGCTGTAAGTCCTGGTGAAATGGAGACCTAAATACTTGATCTTTAACTAAACCCCATTGAAAAAAATCACAGGGGTTAGATCTGGGGATCTCGGTGGCCAACAAAGCAATTACATAGCATTTGATCCAGCACGGAAAATCCAGAGGATGGGGTGAATTATCGTTTAGTAGGTACTGCCGTACGTTTTTACATCAATGTGGTGGAGCATCGTTTTGTTGCAGGATGAAGCCGGCAATCGCTTCCAACTGAGAGAACAACCCCTCTGATAGCATATCTTGGTAAATGCCCCCGTTAATCGTCTTTTTCACAAAGAATAAAGGACCAAAAACACAACTGTTAGAAATGGTGCAGGAAACGCTCGCTTTTGGTGAATCACGCTCAATGCTCCATTTCACCATGTGGATTCATGCGTAAACACAAGTCTATTTGCGAAACCATGTACGTGCAGCTTATATTGCAAATTATCACAAATCTTTACACAATGGTTTGTCGCAATGTTTTAACATTCGGTTTGTTGGTTTGTCGCAACGGTTTATAGGAACGCTGCACTATCTGAGCGGTGCATGGCGGAATTGTAAAGGTTTTTGTGAAACACACCACACTGTTGCATGAGGCGCATTGAGTTCAGTACTCGCACGGTGCACTGATTTTTTCGAACTTCGTAAAATTTTTTTAACCACTTTTTGGTTGAAACCACTTTTTGGTTTTGGCTGCTAGCCAGTGCCCCGAAACCGTTTTACGCACCGGTCGATGTTGTGATGATGTAGTGATTTTTTACCAAATTTCGTGAGAAAATGTCTTTGATCGATGATAATCGATGTTTTTTCGGAGTATGGAGCTACTTTGATTAATAGTGCCTCAAACGTGGATTTCGCGACTGAAAGATTTTTCGCTATTATCAGATAATATTTGTATAATTGTAGTTTCAGAATTAATTTATTTCGGCTTGACAAATCAGTTACAGGATTTATACTGTGCTTTTCTTTTTGTCCCATTCAATACGAAGCACTCTGCATTATGCTTGCTTAAACGTTTTGAGAAATTATTTATTTTAGCTTCACTTCCTCTTTTATGAAATTATACGGGGACAATCAACAAAGAGACTTTCGATAAAACTAATTGTTCATTATAATATAATATTGCTGGAACCAAACAATTTAATATTCATTTCAAAGGCAATTTTTTTCGAGCTGTTCTTTAATAAAAATTACGAGTGATGTTTTATTTAAAATGCTGATGAATATGTTATTTATTATTTTTTTAAACAAGTCCCTGTCGTTTAAAATTTTGCAGTCTGATTTTTTTATCCAAACTCTAGTTCAACATCTGAAAAGATTATAAGGTAAATAGTTACGACAGATTTTCTTGTTTAAGAATTAGTTCCTCGGAGTTCTGAAAGCCGCCAGATGACAGGGAAAATGTTGTATTTCATTATCCCATCATAAATTAACGTGCGTGGAGACGTCTGCAGTTATTTAATAAAGAAAAGACTTAATTACTCGAGACATTAGCTTCGCACTCTTTTTCTTAGCCTACTTGTCTCTGAGGTTTGCCGCAAATGTTTCCCATAAATGAGGTGTCAAAATTTTTATTTTGCTAGGTAACGAAATTTATGTAGTGAAGAAGACAACAATACTTGATTTTTGGTGTTCAAAAAAGAATTTGTTTTTTTTGGGGGAGGGGGGCTTTAATATCGTTTTAACGTTTTTAGTTTTTGAGATATAAAGGAAAGTATAAATGTCAAAAATAGTTATGAACTATTTCAGATTGCGAATATGTCAACATTACATCTAACTATTAGTTGACATCATGATGTTTACTTCTCAGAAATCGAAACGGTAATTTTTTTTGGAGGGGGGGTGCTTTTAATATTGTTTTAACGTTTTTAGTTTAATGAGATATAAATGAAAGTATAATTGTAAAAATTAGTTATGAACTATTTCTGAGTATGAATATGGCAACATTACATCTGACTTATAGTTTACATCATGATGTTACTTCTCAAATCGAAATGATAAAGATTAAGTACCGTTCAGCTCAAATATAATTTTTAAGTCCCCTTTTCTTTTCTTTTTTTTTTCTTTTTAGCTTCAAGAGTTTATTTATTATTACAGATAATAAAATAAAACAATAATGGTGTAAAAAAGGGGAACAAACTGAAATTTTAGTTTTCTAGTATTACGTAAAACAAAATTTTCCAATTTTTTTTTTCTTTTATCACCTGAAATCAGATGTTACTGCTTTCACTAAATGAAATATAAGAATTCTAGGTCTGACAAAATGGAAATTCCTTTAACTTTATTTCGTGGGACATATTTACTACAAGCATCTTGCGCATGCAATCCAGTATAAAAATTGCACGATATCTTGAGTAATGAAATCTTTCATAAGTTTCTTCATTACGTAAACTTATAAGAGAATAATATTAAGTCAAGTCTTTTTTTCCTCTTATTTCCCGTGGTGTTCCGCTGTTTTGAACAGCTGATTTAGAATACACGATTTTGTATTCGATACCTTGAATAAGATTTAATTCTTACTAGCAAGTTTTAGGAAATGTTTAACATAAGAATTGCGCTTACTTTTTTACTATTTTTTATTCTCGAAAATCGGGGCTTTGAGTGCGGATTTAGTAAAGATTACAGGATTTTTATGTGTTATGTAAACTGTTTTGGGGACTTTCAGCTATTATACTTGAAATATTACGTTATTCCTAGAATTAAATAAATTTTGTATAAACGTTTGCCCTTATCATTTGGCAAAAACAGTATTTTCACTTCAGTGGATGAATCATTCCCTGAAAGCTAACGGGACTGAACGTGAAAAATTTCTGCTTACGTAAGATATTAACAAAACTGCACCAAAGAGAGTGAGAAATTATATCTAAAATTATAAATGAATTGTTTTCTGAGATTTCAATCCGCAAACTAGAACTACATTGCTTAAAGGAGAGGATAATATTCTGGGAGAGACTTTTCACAACTGTGGTTAGAACTAACCAATACTAAAATATTACATTACTCGGTGCAATATCACCGTTTCTGTAATATTCGAAAGTTCTAATTACAGACGAGATGCAATTACTTGTTGTAGCATGAAAGCTTTTGTAAGATTTTTACAGTTCCATAACACTGTATATGGCAGAATTTTAGAATTGTAAAGGATAATATTAGAAAGAAAACAATGGAAAATTTCTCTTTCTTTCTCCTTTAGATGTTAAAAAAGAAAAAAAAAAATAGAAGAAGTTTGCTTTAAGCGTTATACTGGAAGCCACGTACAAAAATCAGATTCGCAGTTTATTATATAAATGGACGTCAGCTCAGAAGGGCTATTAGTCTCGAAACGGCATTTCGCATCGGTCCATTTTTCAATTTGTTACCACCAAATATTATCTCCCTCTATTATATTTAAGAAAAAAAATTAAATATTGAATAATCTGCATGAATGCATGTATGTTTCAAGTATTGTGAAAGAACAACGGCATCTAAAGCCATCAAATTTTCAATAACGTAATCCCCCATTCGAATATGGGCACCTGGAAGCCCGAATTTGGAATTTGTTTTATTGTCTATTTCAGATTTTGTAAGACTGGCAACACTGTGCGGAAGAAGATATTTTTATCTCCAGCACGCAAGCCTGTCTATCAGAAATTCTAAAGATACGCTGTATATAAGCACTTTTCGCCCAAATACTCTCGAAACGTGTATGTGTATGTAAATTAAAATAAACTGCCCCTTTTGGGGTAATACAAAATCTGAAAGTTACCAGATTTTTTATTTATTTATTTGTGAAATGCCTTAAAAGGAATTCTTCCAGGAGTTTATTGTTTCCATTTCGTTGTGTTTGTGTTCGAAAAAAGATAAAGCCTTGATATTTGATGGAAATCTTCATTGCAAGCCAATGACTCAAACGATCCAATGAAATAAATGTGCAGCTACATCTTAAAAAATTAAAATAATTTTGAAAAATATGAAAATTTCAGATTTTACATTACTCCTAAAGGGGCATTTTTTTTCATTTACACACACATACACATTTCGAGAACATTTCGGCTAAAAATATTTAAAAACAGCATATCTTTAGAATTCCTGAGAGATAGTCTCGAGACAAAAATGTTTTATTCCGTACAGTGTTGCCACTGCTGGTTTAAAAATCGTTTAGTATTTTTAATCAAAAATTCGATAATGTGTTACAAACTATGAAATTGATAACAAAATTAATTAAAAATTCAAGCTTCCAAATGCCCATATTCGGGTGAAGGACTACGTTATTCAAAACTTGTTTGTTCTAGGTACAGTTTTTTTTTTTCATAAAGCGAGGAACGACTAATTATTTTCAGTTTTTCGGGTTCGATATAGTTCAGATTATAGTTCTAATCTAAAATAATTATTCGGGTGGAAACGTACGTTGTTCAAAATTGGCTTGCTCTAGGTACCGTTGTTTTATCCCATTTAGAGAAATATACATACATTTATGCAGATTCTTCATCATTTAATTTCTTTAAATATAATAATGGGCGATAGTGTTTGGTGGCAACAATCGGAAAAGTGATTCAACACTCTTAGTGATTCGATGCAAAATGCCGTTTCGAAGCTAATAGCCCTTCTGGGTTAACAATAAAGTAAGTACACAAGGCTCACATGGCGTTAATTCAAGTCGAAAAATTATCATAATCAATTTTCTTATTATCATCCGGGTTTGCAGTTTTGAACAAGTGCTTTTAATTATAATATCAAGGCTTTATTTTATTTTCGGTATCTTCAATTTCTTGAAATCAATTGTTAAACTATTAGACCTATCGAAGCTGTTCAGCTTGAAATTGTTTCAGACGTTAAACTGAAATCTGCATACCAATATCAAACTTAGATTTAGAATTATTTACTTACAAACTTATTATTATTTACAAACTTAATTTAGAATTTTTATTTTTGTATTTTAAAACATTTTTTTCAAAAAAGCGTTTTTGAACCTCGAAGATAAAATTCTTCCAGGTGTTAAATTATTATAATATAAAAAATTTTAGAGCATAATTTTTATTACTTTGTATTTTCTTAGCTATGTTAGTCTAATTAATCTCTTAAAGTAGCCATGACTGTGCTGTTGTTGTTTGTAGACTCGGCTTTCCACGTATTTCCTGCTTTTCGCCATCAACTCACGCTTTGCGACCTAATTCTTTACTATTTTCTTTCTACTTATGCGTCAATTAGTTAATGCACTAGTTACGTTACCATCCTCCTTTAATTTGCTCCGTAACTGAGTTTTACATCTCTATATAGACAAAAAAAAAATAGTCTAATTTCCTGAATACGTTGACTAAAAACAAGCTCCCATCTTAAAAATAAAAAATAAAAAACAAACTAGCAGATTTACCTCCGTAAACTAGTTTTCTCATAATAGTTGTTTTTACTCTAAACTTGGGTCGAAAACAATACTGTCCTCAGTCTAGTTTATTTGTTAACTTGCGGGTCAAGAAGGGTTAATGTACTAATCATTTCTTCAGTCAAAAATAAAAATACTGCTCAAAAACATGCAATCTTCCCTTCAAAAAAAAAAATCTGAAAAGTTTCAGATTTTAAATTACGTCCAAAGGAGCGTTTTGTTAAACATTTTGTGCGTTACCTTTATTTATTAAATATCATGTTCTTCCGACTTAAACCATAAAATTCGGTTCTACAGCAATATCGCAAAATAATTTTTAAATGAGTATGTCTTTAGAATTTCTGATACGCAGTTCAGCGCAAAGCTGTATGTAAGTAAAGCGTCGACACTTCAATGGGAGAAATTGCGCTTCGTAACGACCGCAGCGCTCGTAGCGGTGGCGATGTGGAAACACAATCAGTAAAACTGCGCATGCTCCTTTTCTTTTCAGTCATTGGTTGTTTTGATTTAGTTGTTTGTTTGATTCACGGAGTTGTTTTGTTTAGTTATTTGTTTGATTCCGTGGTTTGATTCTACTGAAATCTTGTTAGCTTCTAACGTGCTTTGGTTGTGTTATTTATAACTTATTATTTTTGTACTTTTTAATTACAAAAGGCTCTTTTCAGAACCAATTTTTTTTTTTAATTTTCTCTAATGGCGTATCGATACTGCGGATTAAGGATTGCAAGAGTAAGACTTCGTCGAAATCTGATGGAATACATTTCTACACATTTCCTTGAGACGATGCGTACTTAATGAAGTAATAAAGAAGAGCTTTTACGGAAGTAATAAAGACGAGTTTTAGGATATGTATTGTTGAAATTAAAGGTAAAAAAATTTGATAATTAAAAGAATTATTCCCCTATATTTTATAATAACGCAGGTACAAGTTTTAAATAATATTTTAAAAAATCTTTTTTTATATTCCCTTTCAGAAATATTCAGAGAAAGTTATGTACTATTTAATGTATTTCCCTATTAAAATATAAAGAGCGCTAATTTGAAGTGGACCAAATTGAGCATTAATTACAAATTGACTTCGATTTTTTTCATTTAAAAGATGCCTCAGAAGCTAAAAAAATCATGTCATATTTGAGAAAGTATTTTAGGTAGAAGCTCTGTAAGTGGAGAAGAAATAATGCATAATTTTAATGTTAATAACAATAAACTTTGCTTAAAAATGTATTCTTTCGAATACTTAGGACTTTGAAATACTGTACAAATAGAAAATATATACATTTATATATATAATTACGACGCAATTGCAAAATATTTACATCCAATCGTGTCAAAACTCATTGCGGCGTCGCCATCTTACTTCCAACCTCCATGACGTCACTGCAGGGGAAAGGAGGAGGAGAAGAGATTTAGTTTACATCGCCACCACTGCAGTGGATTGGCGCTGCAATTTGGGGTCATGTTATAGTATGGGAGTGCCGACGCTTTACTTACATACAGCTTTGGTTCAGCGCGCCTTAGATAAGAAGTTTTTTTTCCCCCGTAGAGCGTTGCCATTGCTCGCTTTTAAATCGTTTGAGTTTGTTCATCAAAAATTCGTTAAAGTTTTACAAAATATGAAATACATAATAAAACAATTTTTAAATTTGGGCTTCCAGATGGGCATATTCGGATGGAAACGTACGTTATTCAAAATTGGATGGCTCTAGGTACCGTTGTTTTATCACATTTGGAGAAATATACATACATTTATTCAGATTCTTTATTATTTAATTTCTTTAAATATAATACTGGGCTACAATATTTGGTGGCAACAATTTGAAAAGTGATTCAGACTTTTAATGTTTCCGACGCAAAATCGAAAAACGAAAACAATAGTCCTTCAGGGACAAAGCTTGTACTAAAAAAAAAAAAAAGTTTTAAGAGAAACTGATAATTTTAATGACCTTTCACAGAATAGAGGGGGGAAAAATTGAGAAGTAGTTGCTGGTCACCAGACTCAATTTTAAACAAAAGAACTTTTTTTTTTTTCTTTTCCCTTCACCTTAAATTAAATTCCGAAGACAATATAAAGTTACATTCGCTTTATGATAACATCGTACTTCGCGCTTGATATAGATATGAACATTAATTAACTATCATTTATTTCCGCCTGAAAATTTTTTAGTTATTGAATTTTTAGATGTCTTTTGCTACTGAAGTAAGACAAATAAACAGTGAAGATGTTTATTGAAAATAATCGATAATTTGTTGTTATAAACACCAAAAGAATGAATTTATTACAATTTATGCAATGAAATGTTTCATACAAAATCACGCACCTCAAAAAATGACCAGTACTTATGAGAACACTACCAAATAAACGGCAGCACCATTGAGAATCCTGTTCTCTATTGCGACCACGTTCACAGAAGATCAGAATCTTCTGGAACTATAGGTGATTGTCCTTAAACAGATTTCAGATTTCGCTATGCTCACGGTATATGTGAATTTTCGAGCACCGAATAGTTTCATTTATAGAGTTACAAAACTGATGGTTTGTTTAATTACTTATTAATTGTAAATACAGACTTTATTAAGATAATTCCTTTGACAATTTATATAAACAGTAGGATTAAATTTATTTTAAAAATTTGATTATATTTATGTTTTTGAATTAAAGAAATAGATTCTGCCTGTTATTCTACAGACTAAGAATAGATTTAGCGAAATGCAAAACCAAGTGCCGTTCAGCTTGTGAACGCAATTTAGCCACTGATAAATACAAATAAGGAACTATATAATATTTTGGAATGCGAGAGAAAGCTCAAATCCCCGTTAAAGAAGTTATTGTTACGGATTTTGTATTTAATTAGCTATTTCTTTAGAATTGTAATCAAAACTGTTTTATTTTCCCGTGCGACGCAGATGATTTTTGAAGAGAAAGCTATGTCAGAAAAGTAAAAATAAAAGAGCACGTGCATTTAATATTTAATAAATAAATATCTCGTAATTGCTGTTGCCATCCAGAAAAATTGAGGGAAAATGGGTTATACCAGAATTTTCTAGTGAAAAAAAAAAGCTTATAAAAGCCGAATTAAAACACCTCAGCTCAGTTGTTTTTGTTTTAAGCGCTTAATGCTGTTAATGATTGTAGCGAATTCGCTATGAGATTGGATTAACTTTCTCTGTTTTGAATTGAGTTCTGTTTAACGTTTGAGATATTGTGATATTGTCCGAATATCTCTGGGGAAATATTTCAGTATTTTGTTTTTATTTCTTGCGAAAAGAATAAATTTTGAACTTTTTAACAACTTGTGCATTCGATCCATTACGAACTCGTACGAACGAACAATATATATGTACCAGTACTGAGATATATATGTACCAGTAGACATATATATGTATCAGTACTTCAGCAAATCTAATGAAACGCCATAGAAATTTTAGAAAATTATAGCATAAATTTATTTTTTATTAGTGTTTAAACTTTTATTTTTCATAATTATTGCTTCAGTTTGCAAACAAATCTGCTAATATTTACGTAAAAAATTAGACTTCTGATGTTTTATGAGCAGCCAAGCTAAATTTCTGACGTACCTATAATGGGCCTACACACTAAGCAGGCCGCTCAAATAAATAAGATAAAAGCTACATTCTGCCATAAGCATTGCACTAATTAGCTGTTAAAATGTAGGCAAAATAATCAAAAGCTGAGTTGGTTGTATAATAAAGTATTTTGTGAAAAATTTACTCAGTTGTGTAATTCTCTATCTTACATTATTTACAATTTCTATTTACAGCCAATTTTTAAAGCTTGTAGTTTGTATAGCTTTTAGTTTTTTTTTTTTTTCCAAAATAGCAGTTGCAGTATAATGCAATGATAATGATATAGTATAAAGCAGCAGTAGTATTTAAAGTAGCAGTAGTATTTAAAAGTAGCAGTAGTATTTAAAAGTAGCAGTAGTATAAAGTACCATTAATATTTAAAATATTTAGATGAAAAAATATCGTTTTCTGTTAAAAAAAGAATCATTATTTTTGTGTTATCTTCAGTTCTTGGACATATGTTACACTGTATGTCTTTTAGTTCTATAGGGTGTATCAGTACAGGTCACAAGTGAGAGCAGGTCCGGACACCCGGGCGGCTTGCATAGACTAATCAGGTATCGTCCGGATCCCCCAACTATCTAAGAGCTACACTCCGAAACTGATCATTGCATTCAGACTCTTGACAATTCAACATAGGTACTGAATAATGTAATTAACTATACAAGACATAACATGATTATATAGTACATAACTTGGCTATATAAAACATAGTTTTTGATACAATGAAATTCTCTTAATTTATTTCACCAGTGCAAATGAAAGCATTGATAAAACTGACTCGGTGCAAGTTTTATATTTTATTCGTGCTGTAACCAAAGATTTTCTATGTTACGAAGAAATTTTTGCACTGATTACACTAACTGTAAAAACTCGCGGAGTTGACAATTTCGAAAACTTCAAAGAAATATGCCATCGATTACAATTAAATGTCAGCAATTTAGTCAGCATCTGCACCCATGGCGGCCTCCTTTATCACTGCCTAATTTAAATGTGGCCCTCTCATGGTAAAAAGGTTCCCTAACTCTGATATAGAATTTTTCAAATCTGAGATTAATATCGCCAAGCGACAGATTAAGTCCCCAAGATGCTTAACTTTGATTTAAAGCGTAAAAATGAGCCCGTTTTAGAGTTTTAAGAAGCTCGAATGCATTGATCGGTTTAAAGGAGCGGAATTCCAAATAGCCTTGTTTTTTTTTCGTGCCAAAATATCTCTTCGTTTGTTTTGAACTTTGCACGTTTATGAGTATTCTTGTTAGGTTATTATTATTTGAACAACTAATTATTTTATGATTTAGATCTTTACTATCATTTCTGCTTTCCGTGTCCCTACCAGAATGCAAATCAGCTTTAGAGATTTGAACTTTCATTATTCATTTTAGGTGTTGTTAGATTATAAACAAAGCATGTTTCCGCCTCTCGAGGCAAGTTTATTAGACTTCGCTAGCTCAGATGTTGTCCCCTGCTTTTGCACTATAATTGCCGACACTTAAATCATTACACAAGTGAAAGATTTTTTAGATAACTTCGCGTTAAATCAACTGTATAGTCTTTGGCTAAACTTTTGGCAACTGTATAGTCTAAATTTAGATTCAAATCTTGAATTTGACTGTAATTTTACGTTTCCTCGCCACAAGTTGTGGTGGATTATACGAGCATGAGAAGTGTATTTATGTTCAAGTTCTGATTTGGTAAAAAGGTTTGTTTTAAAAGCTTCCCAAGACTCTCTCGACTAAGCGATTATTCCCTTCCAGTTTGTCAGGAGCTTGATACCAGTTTATGCAACCCAAACAAATCAAACGCTATATTCCGTTTAAAAAAACAACGCTCATTATTTTATTCTGTTTAGTTACTTTTATCGTGGAGTCTAGCAAAAGGATAAATGATCTAAGGAATAAAGCAGACTAAAAAAATTATCAAATCAAATAATCGAAATAAAAACGTGAAATATGTAAGTAGCGGAAAAGGTACTGTGTTGAGAAAGCATTGAGAATTTAGTACATAAGTGTGACTCCCAGACGGGATAGTGGTTTATGATTCTAACTACCCGGGATCGAATCCCTGAGAAGGCATGGATGTATAGTGTTTTTCCGGCGGTGTCCGCCGAAATCACCGCGGACAAAAATGTCGCGGAGAAAACAACTTCGATGGCGTCGCAGAACAAAACATTGTGGGAGAAAAGAAAGCAAAGAGAAAACATCGCAGTTCTAAGATATCGTGGTACAAAATATCGCCATCGAAAGCGGTTTAAATGTGTGCGATGTTATCGTCATGCGGTGATTAGCAGGTGCTTTATTTTTTTACCATGATATTTTCGACGACGATGATTTTAAACTGCAAAGTTATTGAACCACTTATTTTCGACAACGATATTTTGTTATACTATGTTTTAGAACAGCGATGTTTCTCTTTGCCTCCTTTTCTCCGACGATGTCTTGTACCGCGACGTTTTCGCTTTGCGTTATTTTCTGCTCGACGTTTTCGGCTGTAACCCTTTACGACATGATGACACGCTGAATATATGGCGAACCAAAAGTCCTCTCATGTGGTTTGATGGTTTGGGAAGAGGGATGGCAGACCCTAGCACCCATCTGCCAGGGTGGGTTTTCTCAAAACTGGGATGGAACTGTAAAAAATCATAATGTCACTTATATGGTGCCCAAGGCTTTTGCCACTGACAAAGAGTAATCTTGTATTTCCTGCCACGATGAATTTGGTGGGCTTGTCGTGATGTGGTCAGCTAAATAAGATTAGTCGCAGCAACAACAGTTTATAAATATCATGAAAAAAAAAGTTGGCAATCAACTGTCTCCATTGGTGCGGCACAAAATTGAAGAAGCAGCCGTAAAAATTTGGAAAGATGATTTTGTAGCTACAGCCGATGGAAGAAAAGAGAAAACATTATTTTAAACATATTCATGATGAAGAAAAAGGTGTCAACCCACCTGTTGTAAGAACGTAATTGTCAAATGAATAAATAAATAAAATATCTATGAAGTACTGCCCTGAAAACATTTATAATGCTGACAAATGTCTATACTATCTCGCATTGCTTCAATATACGAGTACGTATTTACTTCAAATTGAAAATTTATAAGAATGTAAAATAGCGGAAGATCATGTTATAAGGCATTTCTTCCACCTTCTTAGTTTGGCTTCGTGGTGGAATGACAAGCACATTCAGCGCGTATTTTAGAGGTCCAAGGTTGAGTCCCGGAGAGGGCATTGCTCATTTTTCATGGTTCCTGCTTCGAAATAACCAATTGTCTCTACAATGTAACCTTTTTGTGCTGTTTCAATATGCATAGTAATGTAGATATGCGTGTTAGTAATCGAAAAAAGAAAAAAAAATCACCAATGCTTTAAAAGAGTAAAGAGTTTACCGATAGATTGTAACTATAATTTTTAGGCAGGGATGACTTCAGTAATTTTTAATGAATGTTTTTGGAAACGGAACAAGCAACTGAAGAATTATATCCTTCTTTTCAGTTACATTTCCACAGTATCACTCTATTATATTAAAATTTGTGCGCATCTGTTTGTAACACTATCTCTTGGAGAACCGCGTGGTTCTGGGCTTAGAGAAGCACACCGGTGCATTCCAAATGGTCATGGCATGCCATTTTGACCATTCCCACTTCGTACGACTTTAACTAGCCGAGATATTAATTAAAAACCCGTCTGTTCTAGCCTTTTTTTGTTATTTGTTCTTTATTAGAGAGCGCCAGCTCTTTGATATTACGTTTGCATAAATCACTCAAGCAACTGGGAATGTAAAGAGGAATTTCAACTCCATCGCTGCGATTCTTGCCTTCTACACCGGATTCCCAGCAAATTTTAGTTATTTGCTGCAAGATCGGATCTACTTACATAAGAAACTTTATTTTATTTTCCAAATTTCGAGCAACTACAGAATATTTGCTATTCTGTTTACGTAAAAAATGCACTCATCGCAGAATGTAAACAAACGCTGCTTTTATGTTTGCGCTAAAAAGTCACGGCAAGTTCAGAAAATTTAGCAGAAATTAACATCTTTAAAGATCAGAAAACCCTCTGTCTTATGAAATAAATTCCCAGAATAATTCAGAGAATTGTGCCAAGCCCGCTCAGCTGGCGGGCTCGCCCGCTAGTATAATATAAGTATTTTTCATAAGTATTTTCAGGTTGTATATTTGCCAGAAAAAAACATAATCGTAATTCAACTATGCAATCAGTGGATTATTAGAGTGATGATTAAAGTCATGAACGGAAATTACCGCCGCAGATGAGATTTATAGAGTTCTTCTTATTGACAACTGCACAGAACATAACGTAAAATATACAGAAGTTGTATATTTGAAGCAAACAATACAGCCATAATTCAGCCATGTGATTAAGGAATTATTAAAGCCATGAAAGAACATTACCAGTGTGAAATTAGTTTTAGAGTCTTTTTATAACATGCTAGATAATACGGATGTAAGTTCGATGACTGGGAAAGAAAACTAGCCTTCTTGATGCTTTGCATTTACTGAATTGCATCTCGGGTGGTAAACCGCGTCTCAAAAAACCAGTAAAGAATTCGTTTAAGCATGCCAACCTCTCATACGTGGTGAAATAAAGGAAGGTTGAAGAACCAAAAACAACGTCTTCGACTTACATGAATTTTGAGAAATTTAAACTTAGGTGAATACTGAGGGAAAAAATCAATTTTCTGCATCAGTGATAGAAAAAAATATTTGCCAGTTGCTTTCTCAAACAAATCCAAGCACATCATGTAACAAATTTTCAGGAGAAGAAGAACACGATGAAAATGGTGAACTTCCTATAATTGCCTAGATGAAAGCTGCTCTACGAGAATTAAAATTAAGGGTATAGCATCAGTCCGATTATTTCCAGAAACATTTTGAAAATAAACAGTTTATAAGTGACCTTTTGCACAACAGTTGCATACAATCAACTATTAATAATCTTTACCCTAATTAAAACGCTGCGAACGTAAATATTTATATAATTCTAGTTGCATTTGTGCTGAACTACTTAAACTCCATTGATGTTTGAAATATATTTTTCTCAATGCTTAATGTTATCTTTTGGTTAATGTCATCAAACTAGTCGTGGACAAACGCAACCACATTAAGCTGCACGAGTTGCATTTTCATCTCGCTTACTCAATTATTCGCAGTAATAATTTGTGAAGGAAAACTGGCAGTTAAATTAAGCTTAAGGAAAGAATGGAGTTTTAGAAAGCTAGACCTTATGTAGTAGGTTCATTTATTCGAAACATTATGGAAATATTTTAGCAATACTTGTCTAGGTGAAAACGTTCATTTCCTTAATTCATCCACATGCAGCAAAGCAAACTAAAGTCGCTAGAAAGAGATACGTGAAATATATGATATAATTGTATTCAAAAAAGATAATTTACATGCGCACGAGTAGTCTCTAGTACATCAAAATAACGATTTCACAAAGCAACATTTATCAGCTCTACGTGAATAAAATAACATATATATGTGACATCTGAATAACATAAAAATACATACACATTTTAAGGTCTCATTTTTATATTAGATACATGAACTAATGGTGACATTTTTATCAAATGAAGGTTCTTTCTTCAAAATAAAAAACCCGCGAAATTTTCATACTTTGTAAAAATGTTATATGTTACTGTATATTTTATTAATTTTATTAATATTTATTATAATGGTTTGAAAGCTATTGAGTAAAATTAAAAAAATAAGGTTAAAATTATTGAAGATAATCTAAACTGAGCTACTAAAATCCTCTAAGTATAAAAAAGTACCACCCGAAATGGTTATCACAGCATTCGATAAAAATTTCTTATACTTATAACAGCATAAAATGTTAATGTTTAGTGTAAAAATATTTTAATAATTATAAATGTTTAATTTACATAGTATTGCATTATCATTTTGGCAACAGTTTTTATCCTTGGAATTCAATTTGTTAAAGTAACAGAAGATGAGTTTTTGACTACTGAGTTGGTGAATAAAATTATATTTTGTGTTGATATGGTAATCTTTTTATTTTTTGTAGTTCAGTCACACATCCTTGGAATAGTAAAATTTTGTCTGCATTTTATTACGTTGTATCAACTGAGGATTCATAACAGGTATACTTATAGACTAAGCAAAACATTCTTTACGCTGCATTAAGTGACACTGATTCCTACTTCCGTCGGTTACATCTCGGTTTCAAGCCGACAAGCTTATGAAGAATTCTGAGGTTAAAGAATTGTTGTATTTTTTGTTGGTCCTAAAGCCTCTATTCATAACAGTATAATTACACAACTTTTCAATATTTCAGCAAAAAACAGGACTCAAATATTTATGGAAGCGATGACATGTCATACAAGGTAGACACAGAGCTGAAACGACAAAAAATATGTCTCAATAACAGTATACTAAATTCAGTACGTTATTGTGCGATTACCTTAGAGGTTATAAAAAATCTACGTACGGCATGGCAGTGACCTGTAAAGTTCTTCCAAGGTTGCCTGTGGAATTCTATTCTATATTGATACAATACACATCTGTAAAGCTTCAGTGGTAATTGCAGGTGTTAAAATGTAAACCAGCCTTCGAGTAACTTCTATACAGCACGTGCTCCATGGGAAAAGGTGACCGTGCATATGAAGGAAGAATTCGTAGAGTTATGCTGTTTCGTTTCGTTTTGGTATGGCTCTTGTATTTCAGCTAAGAACGATTAGCAGAATATCGTTACAACACTAATACTAATATGAACGAATAGTTCGTCTGCCATATTATAATTAAATGACATAGACATTAACAATGACAAAAAACTGTAAACCTACAACTTAATAGCTTACATAATCACTCGGCAGGTATCTCAATACAACTATCTATCAGTTTAATGTACATGTACCTAGAAGAAACATTTTATATGCATTAGTATCTGAAGCTTCACTGTACAAGAGAATTCAAAGTCTGCTTATCATCACTGAGGATTACGGAAAATAAGGACCACAGCATTGTTCTGCTTTAGAGTTGGATGGTTCTGCAAGATTAATAGGACTTCTGATTTCAAGACCTGATTGATGCATAGCTGACTACTCATAATGCCAGCGATTCGTAGAAAACAAGAGTGTGAATGTGAAATGTGAATGAAACGTGATGCCACTACAAATCATGATGCACACACAGAGATCACAAGAACGCTTTACAATGCAGTCTTTCAGATGTTTTCCCCAAATGTAGCGGTGAAGACCCGACCATCGTAAGCCAACAGACTGTACTGAGTATCATTAGCGAAAATGTTATGCATTCGTTCAGCGTTTCAACGCCTTTAATCCTTTGAGTACGAATTTGGAAAAAAATCATTTTACCCCGTTTTCTATCCGAGTGAGAGAAATATATCACAAATAAGGTAAATTTAGCATTTGGGATTTTTTTTTTTTTTTTTTTTTTTTTTTTTTTTTGACAAACGCTTTTCAAGCCAAAGGCTGGGACACATATGCTCCAGGCATAATTAATGGTGGCAAATGCATGTTCCACACGTAGCGATCGACTTAGTTTAAGCACATTATAATTCTGGAAAACTTTATTACATAAAACTAATTTTACGTCGTATGGTACAGGGTAAAGCATTCTTTGCATAACCCAACATAACACACTAGGCGACTTGTATTTGTTCTTTTCTCTATTTCATTTGTGCACAACGAGCACAGCGGCGTCTTGATTTTCCAACTATTAGAAGATGATCCCCAATATTCAAAGATTCTACTTTTAACCCAGCAGTAATTTTTAAAATTTTAGTGGGACATATATGTCCCGTTAGTAGTCAAAGGGTTAATTTTTACAGATTTAATAATTTACGATTCATTTGTCTGAAGTCTCTGACATCTATGCTAAAGGATCAAAGAAAATCGCAAGAATGGATACCAGACTACAAACTCATTTGAATAACCTTTATCGTGCTGTGCTGATAGACATTGCCTAATGTATCACTATCCTCCATGCTTGCAATAGCACTGTAAATGATGCACCTTTATTCATCAGCGCTAAGCCTACAAGTTGTTTATCTCTCGATCTTATATAACTCCGGGTTTTTCAAATTTGTTCATCAATGCGTCTGATCTTCTTCCATCCATTACCCTCTGCATACTCATTATTATACCGGCATTTTGCCTAACACGATACTGGGTTAAAGGATATGTAATCATCTTTTCTAATAATTCTTCCGCTTTCAAATATTAACTGTTCATAATATTCCATTTTGCTATAAGGTAATTTTCATATGTCATCCAACTTGCATACGTATCTCAGCTTACTATAATCATTTGTAATTCGAATGATAAGCAACATATATACTGAATCTCTGATAATCCTATTATTCTTTTTGATGTTACAGTTTTACTGACAGCAGATTCTTCCAACGAGATCGAAATATTCGTGCACGGTTGGAAGGATATCTAACAACTTTATTTAGTTTTCTGTATGGAGCACTCTAAAACTATGATTTTCAGCCTGTGTTACGCATATTCCTAAGCATACGAAAATCAGAAAACTTAGAAGTCCGAGTAGAAAGAGTAAAGAAACGGGGAAAGTTTTTTTGACAATTTAAAACAAAACACAATTTATTAAATAAAATGTACATCTTTCCTGAATAATGGATCAGACTGATTTTCTTTACGGCGAAAAAAGCAGGGTTACAGGTTTTCTTTGAAAACATTCTTTCCAACTTACAATTAAGTTGCGCATTTCCATTTGTCAGGACTAAGTGTTCTGTGCATGTTCTTGGCAAACATCTTAAAGTAACTCCTTAAAGTCCTTAAGTCCTGATCTGGAACAGGGAGCTGAATACAGCTATGTTCTGGTTGTAGATACTATGGTTATACGTGGTAGAATAACTGCACTTGAAAGGGATTTAAAATCCTCTTTTATTAAATAAATATTATTTACAAATCACTTCCCAACTCGGGAGGGATACAGAAAGTAAAAGACCACACTTGGGCCTAAATGAACAATCAGATAAATTTAAACTAAAGCTAAATAGAAATTTAATCGATCTTTGCTCACAGAGCTCTTCTCGGAATTGGCCTCTAACTAAATGGTGCGTAGCAAGAATTACTAATACTAGCGCACTTGAATTTATTTGAATAAGCAAGCACTATGGCTTAGAATTTAGCTGCTAGCTGGTCAGGCGAACGTCGAACAGAATGACCGTGATCTAAGACTAAAAGCTCTCTCACACTGAGAGGTTTCTACCTCTGGTTTAAATACTACTTTGCTCTACTTCAAAATTAGCATAAGCTGAAAACGCGCGCTTCTTCTGACGGGAAGTTGAAACTGAGAAGAAATAGAAAGATTTAAATTAAAATAAAACTTTGTTAGTTTAACTAAAACCTTACACATTCATTTCAGATTTTTGAATACTTCTGAAAGATTTTTTTTTCTGCAAACAAAGAGTATATACCGCTTAAAAAGCACCAATGTATAACTAATTTATGAAAAATAGTGTCCCAACTGCTGCGTAATCACAGAAAGAAAAAAAAAGTTTAGAAGCTGTTCTAAGGCAAGACCTTTTATTTGTATAAAAGACAAAGCGTATGAACTGCTTTTTCTTCCAATTTCAAGCAATATAATCTCAGGAGATAGAGTTAAGTTTCTAAAGATAGTTCTGCAAATTTTCATCTTTACATCAAATAATGAGTGCAGAACAAGTCTTAATTTCACCTAGAAACAACCAGATGAGAAGAACTCTGCTATTTGTTTTATAACAGACTCGCAATATTAAAGTAAAATTATGGTATTGAAACTGATATTGATACTAAATATTGAATATATGCTTCATTAAACAGACGAAAAAACTTGAACAGCCGACAAAGACAATCCGTTTGAAATGAGTTTATTCGCTTAAAGAATAAGGATTATTATAGTTAAAAAGACTTCAGGGGAACTTGTTTGGTCAAGAATACTAAGCCCAAAATAAAGGTTTGAGTTCTATTAGACTGAATGAAAGCACACTATTAAAAATACTTACTTTTCATTCATCCATGGTACTATATCTTGTTAATATTAACCTAGTCTCCTTTCAATTGCTGTATCATTTCATTGGATTTTTACTATAGTAAATTTTAATAATAATTTATTCACTTTTCATGTGTTTTACTATATTTAATTTTTGTGATACTTTAATTATTCTTTATCATTGATTTAATTGATTTGTTAAGATTTTTGTTTATATTTTTACATTTCACTTTATTTTCAGCCCAAACGGCGTTAGCCCAGAAGGGCTATTAATTTCGTTTTGGCGATTTTGCGTTGAAAACCTTAAATGTCGGTTCATTTTTCAAATTATTGGCACCAAATATTATCGCCCTGTGTTATATTTAAAGAAATTAAGTAATGAAGAATATCCATAAATGCATATATGTTTCTTGCATTGTGATAAAACAGCGGTACATAGAGCCATCAAATTTTGAATAACGTAATCTTCCACCGAATATAGCTATCCAGAAGCTCTAATTTGGAATTTGAAATTTGATTTATTATCGATTTCATATTTTGTAACACTTCAATGAATTTTTGATTAACAAACTCAAGGATTTCAAAGGGAGCAATTGCATAACCGAACGGGGAAAAAAAATATTTTGATCTCCAGCGCCCGAGACTGTGTATCGGAAATTCTAAAGATGTGATCATTTTAAAATTATTTTAAGATATTGCTGTTGAATTGAATTTTATGGTTTAAGTGCAAAGAACACTTAATAAATAAAGGTTAAGAGGTATTTCTCCTGCCTTTTTCGCATGCCTTCGTGATGTCGTGATCAGCACGCTTGAAGCCTGTTCGAGAGGCCCGTGGTTCTCGTCTCGGCGAAGACATTGCTCATTTTTCGCATCTTCTGTTTCCAAATAACCTCTAAAAGGTAACACACAAAAGGTTAAAAAAAGGCCCTTAGGGCGTAATGTAAAATCTAAAAACCTTCAGATTATTTATTGTTTTATTTATTTAAGTCTATTATCAGTTCTTAATGGCCTTTAATTGGGTTCCGGAGCATCTATTTTTAGAAATCAGTTCCTAGTACAGAATGTTTTGTAAGACACTATCTGAATGCTAATGATCATGACAGGTTGTTTGACGGCTTGAGACAAGGCAATGTGTAATTCAAGTTGCCACAATAATGGACGTGTCGAAAACGTTTTCTCAGTTTCGTAAGTCTTCAATAAGTTACCAATCTAGGAACATTTTCTCCTTTCATCAAAATTTTATAAGCTGAAATTTTTTTGAAAAAATAAGAGGCAGTTTTGTGTTTTCACAGAACTTACAGTTCTAAAGTATACTTAATGTCTATAAATTTTATAATAGCTTAACAATTACACAAAATAATTATAAAACAGATTTATTTTTAATTATACTAAAGAACAAGAGGTTTATCTGCTTTTAAGGATTTATCCACAAATAATATCATAAGATATATTAAATTAGAATATGCACATTTTTTTTAAAGTACTGAAATCTGTTACCAACAGTATTCAAGCTGAATTATCAGTGTTCATTGAATCTATTAAGCAGGCCTAAAAAGGGAGAAAAATAAGAAAAAAAGAGACTACCAGGGTTTATATTCCATTCAACCAGTGAATAATAAGTATTGCAATAGTAATTTAAAAATAAGCCCACCAGTGCCCGAGCAGTAAAATCGCTAAACACTGGTAGTTCGAGCTAGAGTCGACTCCAGGCAAACGGCTGGCATAACACAGTTTCTCTTAGAAATTTCATCACAAAAGCATCCCTTCATTCAGGTAGATAGACCTAGCAATTTTTGCCATATTCAAATAAACTGTAACTGACTTTGCAAATAAAATAATAACACCAAAACACAAGGATTCTCTTAAATTTTACAGCTAGAGGTCTTGTAAACAGTGTATTTATTCATTATCAAACTATTTTCCACCCCATTTGAAAATTAATTGGAAGCATTCGTAGGTGTATATAATTTTTTTTTCCAGAAAATTCTTTAATGCACTTATTTTTAACAAAAAGACTTCTTTAATTTCACGAAGTGTTCCCTATTTTATCTTCACAACATACTATTTTCTTTGTAAATAAATATAAAGAATATAATACGGTACAAAGTTCGAGATCCATCCAAGTTCCAAGTTCCTCTTTAAGCCGCGATTAGCACGCAATAGTTACGTGCTGTGTTCCGGCTGTCTTGATATAGATGCTACTAAGAGCGCTGCAGGTGGGGAAATGCTTGAGCTGGGACTGACTGACTGACTGATTAATAATATGGCCGAAATACCACCAAATGAGGTAGTTTATCCGGCTCAATAAGGATTATGCCATAGGCCCATCACTAGAAACTGTCCTCAATTTGTCGGAGATAAGGAAGTGAGAAAGAAGGAAGCCAGAGGCAACCAAGTAGAGACACACAGGTCAGAGCATCACGACCAGCGAGAAAACACAGCTGACAAGGCAAGAAGTCATAGCTAATTATGATCCAAAAGGGCTCCTAACTACGAAAGCATTGATATCTAAAAAGTATATGAACTGTAACTAGTCACATATGCTAAAAACTAATTTAGGTGGGGAACGTCGAGTCACCGAAAAGGTGGGCTGCAAATGGTCGCAATTTCACATCCTCAACTAACGGGATGTAAGAAAAAATATTCATGTTTGAAAGGTGCTCGCAACAGACTGCTTTATTGTAGAAGTCGTTGTTTAATTTTCTCAGAAATTCCTCTATCGTGGGCAGCTTAAGATCTTTATGCAGCGTATCATTACGCACATAATAGTGCGCGCTGGTAATAACTCTCAAAATTTTGTTTTGAATGATCTGAAGGGCTTGAATGTTATTCTTCGAAACAGTATTCCAGGCCGGCGAAGCATAAGTGATGATCGGCCTAATTGTAGTGATATATGCAAGCCTTTTTTGCCTTAGGTCCAAGCAGGAATATTTACCCAGTAGCGGATAGAGACTGTTGACTACTGTAAAAACTTTCTTTTTAATCTCTTTTATATGGTCGTCCCAGTTTAAATTTTCATTGAGCATAACGCCCAGATACTTGGCTTTCTTCACCTGTGGAACTGTTTCCCCAAAAAGAATCAATTTGCTAGTTATTGGGGTGCGTCTGTGTTTTCTTCTAATGATAAGCAGGTTCGATTTGCCAGCATTAATGGCAATTCGCCACATGGTGCACCATTTCTCAATATTGGGCATTAATTCTTGCAGCTTCTTGACTGCATGTTCAGCATTGGTTGATTTTACGGCAAGCGCCGTGTCATCGGCATAGCAGCCCAAAAATTGATTAACATCCAAATTTGCTTTAGGGAAGTCTGCCACATAATATAAATAAAGGATAGGTCCCAAAATCGACCCCTGTGGGACTCCGGCCTCAATATTTCTCATGCTGGAAACATCCTTACCTATGTGAACAGTAAACTTTCGATTTGTGATGAAAGACATGATGATTTGTATTAATTCCCTCTCTATAGGCATCTTTATTAATTTATAAATCAGTCCCTCATGCCAGACGCGGTCGAAAGCTTTCGCCACGTCCAGCATGAGGAGCGCAACATTTTGCTTATTATGGAGGGCGTGTCCACAAAATTCAACTAGCCTGACTAAGTGCTTCGTACTCGAGAGTTTTCGACGAAATCCGAACTGCTCTTGGGGCAAGAGATCCAAATAAGGTCTTATTCTCGTTAGGATAACTCTTTCATAAATTTTTCCCAGCCCTGATAGCAGGCTAATTGGCCTGTACCCTTCAGGGCGTGTGTAGTCCTTTCCAGGCTTGGGCAAGAGAATAATTTTTGCGATCTTCCAGCTGTCTGGGAAGTAGCATTGTTGCAGACAGGCATTTAGAATGCTGGTAAACTTGACAATAACATTTAGAGGCATATTTCGGAGTGCTATATTGTTAATTCTATCCAAACCTTCTATCCAAAACTCAGCGCTTCCTCCCCTCTATGGGAAAAGCTTGAGCTGGGCGGTGCAGGAAGCTGAGATGTAGAAAGGGGTGTGACCAAAGTCACGTGAGCTCTGAGATGACATCTGATTGGTGTTGAAGTATTCGTCAAAAGTAAGATATATAGAATACAAGAAAAATATAAATAAAGTGCAGAATAAATAGTTGAAAAACAATATGCTAGGTTAAATAAAGATTATATACATATGTACATAGTATCAAGAAAGCTTGATTGCATGAAAATACATCTGTATAGCTGTGTGCACAGGTCACGTGGGACGCCACCATCCCAAGTGCTGGCTCTGATGAATGGTGTTTCGTTTGGAACTTAGAGTTCCAATAGTCGCTAAATGAAATAGATAGCAATTACGTAGGAAAATTCTGATTGCTATTCAGGACAAAAGCAGCAAAAGGACGGAGATGTCTGTCTTCGTCTAAGATTTCGTAATGAAATAAAGTAAATAAATTAAGATGTTCACAGTCTTTAGCTTTCCTGAAGAACTTGTCATTTGTTTTTTGTAAGAAAGTATCTAGTGGCTCGATTTTTAAGTCCCTGTGGAGTACTTCGTTCCGCACAAAGTAATGAGCACTGGTTATCAGTCTTAGAAAACGATTTTGCACAACCTGAAGCTTGTTTAAGTCAGTTTTAGTCACAGTAGTCCAGGCTGGTGAGGCATACGTCATGATAGGACGTATAGTTGAGAGATAGATTAATCTCTTTTTGGCGAGATCAAGTTTTGAAAAGCGTCCTAACATAGGATACAAGCATTTCATTACATAAATGGCTTTATTTCTCACATTATTAATGTGGTTAGTCCATGTCATTTTACTATTCAGGGTAACTCCTAAGTACTTAGCATATTTCACAACAGGTATGGGTTCATTAAACATTAGGAGTTGCCTCTTGAGGTTCTTTTTATTTTTCTTTTTCCTAATGATGAGAAGTTGAGACTTGGATGCATTAATTTGTACTTTCCACTTTTTGCACCAGTCTTCTATGAAAGGGATGTGGTCTTGGAGTTTTTTAACTGCATGATTCACATTTGCAGATTTCACCGCCAAAGCAGTGTCGTCTGCGTAACAAGCTAAAATTGAGTTATTGTTGTAGAGTACAGAAGGGAAGTCTGCAGCATAGAAAAGATAGAAAATTGGACCTAAAACACTCCCTTGAGGAATTCCACTGTGAATTGGACGTTCTGAAGAGAAGGCACCGTGAACAGAAACTACGAATTTTCTGCTGGTGATAAAAGAGAAAATAATTAGCAGGAGCTCACGTTCAAAATTGAAATCGATAAGTTTCGCTATGAGACCCTCATGCCAGACGCGGTCGAAAGCTTTCGCCACATCCAGCATGAGGACAGCAACATTTTGATTAAGGTGACGAGCTGAGCCTATAAATTCAGTCAATCTTACTAGTTGTTTGGAGGTTGAAAGGTGAGTTCTGAACCCAAATTGTTCAGGGGGCAGTAAGGTGAGATAAGACTTCATTTTTTCCAGTAGGATTCTTTCAAAGACTTTGCTTAGGCTCGGGAGGAGACTTATTGGACGAAATCCGTCTGGTTGAAGTTGATTTTTCCCCGGTTTGGGTATCATGATGATCTTTGCAACTTTCCAGGGGTTGGGGTAGTAAGAGTTTGAAATGCATGCATTGAAAATACTAGTAACTTTGGTGATAAAGTTACACGGGAGATGTTTTAAGGTAATGTTAGTGATACAGTCGATTCCCGGTGCTTTCTTTGGATGTAATCTTCTTATAATATCAGAAACTTCAGCAGGAGTAGTTAATTTACAAATATTTTTGGCTGTTGGTGCGTTGAGCCAGTCTCGAACTTTAATTAGTGTATCCTTTTCAAAATCAGGATTCACTGGCCAGTCATTGGGCATAAATTGAGTTTGGAGATGGGATGCAAACATATTAGCTTTTTCCTGATTAGATGTGGCTACAGAGTTATTATAATGAAGAGGATAGTTTGTGGAGAAGGTTTTCTTCAAATTTTTAATTAAAGTCCAGAAGGAACCATCTTTTACGCTTAGATTGAGCATTTTTTCTGTCCATAATTCTTCTTTATAAAGTTTGATGGCCTTGCTAATTCTTTTGTTAATCCTGTTGTATTCTTGTTTGGTAGACGGATCCCAAGTCACGTGAAATGACTTCCTAAGCCTGTTACGCTGTCTCATCATGTCTCTGATGTTTTTAGGTAAGCGATGTAAATTGTCGCTAATGGGAATTTTATCGCTGGCTTCCTCACAGGCTGTTTTAATATGCAAGGTGAGCGAATTAATGGCAGAGTCAATTCCGGTCACTGTACTTAAATCACTAAAATGCACAATTCTATTTTGCAACAAATTTTCAAATAAACACCAATCAGTTACAGTCCTAGTATTTACACAGTTCATTTTCGAAACACCTAGCGTTGCAATAACAGGAAGGTGATCAGATGTCATCTCATGCTTTACCGTGAGAAGCATCGGCATAGTCATTGTAGATAGAAAAATATCCAAAATGTCCGATCTCTCGATTTGGTCAGGTCGGTATGTATATTCATTAGGTGCGTGGATAACCACTGGATGACTGAGGATGTAGTCATGCAGAATTTTACCGTTCGCATTGCTGCGACGACAATTCCAGGCAGAATGTTTCGCGTTTAAGTCCCCCGCCAGTATAGCTGGAGTATCACTAAGGAGAAGATTATTCAAAATCGTATCACTCAGTCTGCTGTTGGGGGGATTATAATATCCGCAAAAATGTATATTACCATAAGAAGGGAGGGTGACTGACACTGTGAGGGCTTCACTGCTGTTGTCTTTAAATTCTTTGATGAAACAAGACTGGTAGGATCGTTTAACATACATCGCAACTCCACCGCCGCGATGGGTTGTTCGATCGCATCTGTATAGCTGATAATTAGGAATAGCGAGACGCTGGCATGCCTGGGCATGTGTCTCAGTGATTATTCCTATATCGATGTCATGAAATTGAAGAAAATTACTGAGTTCATGCAGACGGTTGTGTAGGCCGTTGGCATTCCACACTGCGCAAGAAATTGGAGTATCGAGATCCAGATGTCCAGTATCCGAAATGATCTTCAACGTCACAAACCTTTTTTGTGTATGTGTGTGTGTGTATACGCGTTACGCATGCGCATTTCATGTTTCCGTCCATAATAAAACATGTGACGAGTCCCGATTCTTAATTTCATTTAAGCACTAAATAAAATACATCATTGCTGAAGAAATAAATCATTTAAGCATAAATTTGTGAGATTAATAATTTGGATCCGTAGCTGCATATCTGCTTGGCATACATCTTAAACCCGAACATTCTATATAGGAACATCGTAGGTCATAGGTCATCATTCATATAAAAGGCTTACGGCCTGTAGGGAACTTTACCAGTCTAAATTTCTCGAAGTTTCTAATGGCATAAGATATATAAAAATACAAAATCCGGACAAACGGAGAGTCTTTAGCACTGAATGAGAGTTTCTCCAAGACAAAGAAGTACAACGCCTCTGTGGCGCCATCTGTTGATTTGAGATGAAACTTCAGTAATGACATATCTTTGAAGTGACGCTCCGGTGGCGACATCTGTTGATGTGAGTTGAGGAACAAGCAATTGCCATATCTATGGCGTAACTTCGAAACGTTAAATTTCCTTTAGATAGATTCTTGGGAAAATTTCTGTTTGCCATAAATGCAATGAAAAGCATGAATAATAGAAAATTGTTTAAATAAGTAATGAAAGATAATAAAAATATGCACCTGCTCTACCATCTAGAATTGTGGTAGAATTGTGCGGGGTCTTTAATGTTTCTGCTTTATGACGTAGTAATAATTTCCTAATTTCTTAATGGTATCCTGGTTGTGTTTGTCAGAATTAAGTAAGAAGCTTAGTATTTCTGAGTCAGTAGGTTTGATCCTCAGGTCGTTATGTAAAGCGGAGTTCTTTACGAACCAGGGAGCGTTAACTATAGCTTTATTTGTATTCTTTGAATTTTCAATCTGTGCGAACGAGCGGAGCCGCCCAGACAGGAGAAGCATAAAGAAATATAGGTCTTATCGCCTGTAAATATAAGATTCTTTTAGTAGCGATGCTTAGAAATGGGTGTCTGCTGATTAATGCGTAAACACTTTCAATAGCTTGGCTTGCTTTTTTGCAGATGTAATTGTTTTTGGAATTGTTTTTGGAAGGTTAATTTTATCTAAGTTATCTAATTTTATCTAATTACCTAGATATTTGACAGAGGTGTCAAGTACTATTTTTACATTATTAAGTTTGATATTTTTAAGAGGCTTTCTGGTGAGTTGTCAACTCATTAACTAAAATTTAATTTTCAAATACTTCAAATTAAGTGATAAGTGGATCAAATATGCACAAAACGCAAAACGTTCATCGCAAAACTAAGCGCGAACTAAACTAAACTCAAACGCAAAACTAAACTCATCGCAAAACTAAACTCAAACGTGAGCGCAAAACGTTCATCACTTCTATTCAAAAACATAATATTCACACAAGATACAAAATAAAATAGAAATCGCATATAAAAAAAATTCAAAAAAACATATTCTTTGTGGTCTCTCAGTCGCGAGCTCACGCCATCATTGTTAAATCACTAAAACTTCACGGGTTTTAACTATTTAAAAATTTTGAACTTTTTAAAACTCTAACCTACTCTGGTGCCGGACAAACTAAAATAAATAAAATAACTTCCTATTAAAATTCTTCTAGTTAGAAGGGGAGGAAACTGACTGATTGAGCTGACTCGAAAAAATATCTAAATTAACTTTTTCTTAAATCAATTAACTCACACAAAGCAAAGCAAATTCATCTTAACCAGAAATGATTTTAACCAGATAATGAATCTTAACCAGAAAAAAAAAACACAAGAAGGAATAAATCTTGACAAAAACGCCCAAGGTAAAAATCAAACATACAAAACTCAATTTAGAAATCGAGACAGCAGTCTGTTAAGAAACAAAAATGCATGCACTGCAATTGTGAGATGCAGTCCTTAGCATAAAGACAAGAAATTACCAAAGAGACTACCAAATCCTACAAGGAATAAATGTGAAAATCTCAAACAAGGAGGAAGTGTTTTAAAATTCAAAATCCTAAAATAAACTCAAAACCAAAAAAAAAAATCCTCAAATCTGTACACTAAACTCCAAGGAAAAATCCACACCGAAACCTGGCAGTGTCTCTAGCCATGCCTACAAGCAACAAGTCTTCTGAGTTTAAAACGCTGGCAATAAACTGAAAATGCATAACATATACTAAATAAAAAATCAAAATACCAAATTCACAAAAACTGCTCCAGCAACCTGAAGTCTCCCGTATAAGTATTCATTCTCATTTCACACCAACGATCTTATTCAGCACAAAATTCAAATACGAATTAGAATTAAACCTTAAATCTGCAGCAAATTCAATCAAGAACTGGAATCGAGTAACAAATGCTAGAAAACTAATAAAAATCAAATTCCTTACTCCGCTAACAATTAAGTTCATGGTTCAAAACCCAGTTACACTACTCATTAATTTTCTCACCGGAATAGCACATAAACAACTTGAACGCCTGTACAAAGAGTGTAGAAGAGTAAGTATCCTAATTTCATAAATTACACGACAACAAATTCTACCTTGTCACAAAAATTTTCACAAAAACAAATTGCCACAAAAATTCTCACAAAAACAAATTGCCACAAAAATTCTCATAAATTCGCAATTCTAAATACTACATAAAACACTACACTTCTACCGTTTACAGACTTTTCTCAGACAACGATAACTCTTCACAAAATATGTAGAAATTTAATTACTCAAATTACTCATAAAAGCTAAACAAGAAACTTCACTCCAGCTAAAAACAAACTTCCAAAAAAAAAATTTAGTCAATCTCTAAGCTGTCACTGTTCCAGCGCAATTTTACTAATCTAACCAAAATTAACTTTAAGGTACTAACAATTCAGTTTTTCCAAAAGCAAAATCAAAACCAAATTTTTAACTCATTACCGTTATACACCAATTACGTAAATTCTATTAACACACTTCAAGCAATTAAAAAAACACTATTTCTTCGTCGCACAAATACTCTTCTAACATTAATTCGTTAAAATTAGAAATCTCCGAAACAATTACTTAAAATGCAATTAGCAAAGTGAACTCATTAACGAAAATTCAATTCTCAGATACTTCAAATTAAGTGGTAAATGGATCAAATAGCTAGGTGAGCGCAAAACGTTCATTACTTCTATTCAAAACCATAATATTCACATAAGATACAAAATAAAATAGAAATTACATATAAAAAAAATCAAAAAAACATTTTCTTTGTGCTCTCTGTCGCGAGGTCACGCCGCCATTGTTAAATCACTAAAACTTCACTGGTTTTAAGTACTTAAAAATTTTAAACATTTTAAAACTCTGACCTACTCTAGTGCCAGACAAACTAAAATAAATAAAATAACTTACTACTAAAATTGTTCTAGTTAGAAGGGGAGGAAACTGACTGATTGAGCTGACTCGAAAAACTATCTAAATTAACTTTTTCTTAAATCAATTAATTCACACAAAGCGAAGCAAATTCATCTTAATGAATCTTAACCTGAAAAAAAAAACACATGAAAGAATAAATCTTCTCTGGTACTCGACAGAACTGAATATATTTCTCAACCAAAACATTTCTAAAATTCTCTCATTTCAAAATTAACTCAAGAGCACCAGTTCAGATTCATTAAACACCTCATAAGCACCAGGGAAGAAATATTCAAGTGCAATCAATCAGTTCCACTAAAAAAAGTCAAGCAACAGTTTTAACATTCCTGCCACCTAAAACAAACATTCAAATATTCGATAAGATGTGGTTAGTACATATTTGCTAAAAATAAGAGGGCGCGTTGTAAGTACCCTGAATGCATAAACATTTTTCCATGACCCCGATAAAATTCCCTGTTTCTTAAAAGCCTTACGGCTCAAACAAATGAAGGGACTGAACGGACCAACTATGTAACACAAAAAAATGCAAGTAATAACATAAAATCAAACTCATTTATTAATATCCTAGATATATTTATAGGAGAGCTGGCCACACTACCCTTACATACAATAGCAATTAATATTCCACATTAAATTTCCCTCAAGAGTCATTTATCAAGATCACATTTTGCAAATTAACATAATAATGATTAATTCGATTACACTAGAACATTAATTTAAATATTTAAACTGGATTTCACACAAACTAATATAGAAATTATAATTAACATAAATTTCATATTTTATAGACAATAATTTTAAATTCTAAGACAGAAGCAATTTTCTCTGGGTACCAAAAAAAATGTAAGATAACTCACAGTTGAACTACCGGAATCTATCATCATAAGAAGCTAGACGTCGGCAGAGGAATTCTCCCATCGAACTCATGAATTCGTTCTAGAAGTAATCAGCTCCAGAATAAAGTTCAAGCAAATAACATCCTGTAGAACCATAAATGAATTCGTTCTTTAAGTAATCGGCTCCAAAATAAAAATGGCATCTTATAGAACCATAAATGAAGATGCCCGGAAATCAAAAATTCTGAAATATGGAAGTAGATGAAAGGAGAAACCAAGGGAATAAACTAGGTGATACTCAGGTGCTTCAGCAGTCAACGAGAACGGAAACTATATGAGCGTCGACACAATGTTGAATTTTCTGTTCTCACGACCGGCATGCTTTGCACACGATTTACAGCAACGAGACAGCAGAAAACATTCATTTTGCAGGAAACCACTTCAGGAAGTGCCGTTTTCTAACTCGGAAGAGATCGCTCTAAGTTCTACATCTCGCACAAATTTCAGGAAAAATTCTCAATTATTCCCATCTTCAACTTGAATCTGTCTCTCATGAATACCGGCGTACTCCAAAAAAACTGACTTCTAAACTCGCGCAATAACCCAGGAAACCTCGGTTCTCCTCCCATTAAATATAACTGGTCAAAACCTAACGCATAAAATTAATTCTCGCCAACCCGAGACTTTCACTATAATTTAACTAAACAAATTTACCCCTCAAACGAATCACAATAGAGTCCTTGTCCACAGTCGATGGTTGACCAGCTGCAAAATGACTGATCCTAACACCTGCGAAAATTTGAGACTAAAAATTCTACGCCCCCCTTTGCTAACAAGCGGAAAAATCTAAGGAGAAACAATAAAAAACTGCCCTTTCAAGATCCAATGTACACCGCTCCTTTCTTCCGAAGTTATATAGGCATGGCAACATTCACTAAGCGATAGTGCAAGTGAAAGCGGAAAGCCAATTACAATATCCATTTTACTGCTTCGTAACGAAAGACATGGGAAACAACACTATACTGCCCTCAGCTCCAACTGTTATCTTAAAAGCAATTTCCACAGATGTTACTTCCTCTTAACGGTTGAACGTTTGGATGTTGAGTTAACAAGTTTAATTATTTATTTAGTTATTATTTTTTTTAGTCGAGTATATTTATTGATTGCGTTGTGTTTGCAAGTCAAATTTAAAGGATTCATTGGAGATTTCTCATTCTCTTTGGATTGTCATTCATTGTTCATCTTTGTGCTGCGCTGCTTGACAATTGGTAAGTTGTTTTCAAACTGTTTTCATGGTTAGGGCAATGTTCTTAGCTGGAAATACCAGTTAGGCATCGTCTTCATCATGGATTGGATACGTGATCGTAAGATTATCGAGAATAAGCTCGCCACTGGCAGTTTGGATGAAATTAGATGCATTTTAACGCATCTGAGTTATGCGAAAAATCAGTTAGATAATGGCACCATACAGGTCACCCCCGATATGCAGAATATTCTGCTCAATTTGTTAGCCCGTGTTGCTGCTAAAATTGAAGAATTGGAAGGAATAGGCCACAAATTAAGTAATACATCGTCGCTTGAAAATTTAGCTCAATTAGCTGAAGCCGAAAAGCTTCAACAACACCAACCCAACGATAAAGAAGGGTGGATCAAGCCCAAGAGATATCATAAACGCACACTCAGCGAAAGTAGTTCAACATCAATCACTTCAACAAAAAACAAATTTTCAGCGTTATCTGACGACGAAATGGAAACTAATGCAGAAACCATCGTTAGTTCACAGAAAGATGAATTTATAAAGCCTAGAAAAACAGCAAACAAAATCCCACCGATAATAGTTTCAGATATCACCAATTGGAAAGCTTTACGCGAAGAACTTAAAAAGATCACCACAAAATTAGAAGGAGATTTCAAAGGTAGTGACGTACAAATTAAAGTTAAAACCACTGATGATTACCGTGCAGTCACCAGATTTCTTACGGAAAGAGAATTGCCGTGTCACACTTTTCCCCTCCCTAAGGAAAAACCAATGAGGATTGTGATTAAGAAACTCCCAATTTTCTTCAGTCCTGAAGATATTAAAGAGGATTTAATCAACAAAGGAATACCAGTACACACCGTCAAGCAGATAACACGACGTCATGGCGAGGAAGTGAAAAAGCTCCCCTTATTTCTCGCTGAAGTAGAACGCAGTGTTCAGGGTAAACAAATTTTCCAACTCACCCATGTTTTAGATCTCGACATTGCTGTAGACACTTTCAAGCCCACCCCTGGCCCCAAACAATGTCACCGTTGCCGAAGATATGGCCATAGTACGAATCACTGTCGCTACAAGGCTCGCTGCCTAAAATGTGGAGAATTTCACAGCACGCATTTGTGCACTAAAGACAGAAGTTTACCAGGTAAATGCTGTCTCTGTGGGGGTCCCCACATTAGTTCATATCGCGGATGTGCAGTGCACCCAAATAATATCCAAAAGAAATTTGTCGCCAAAAAAGCACAACTAGAAAATCCACAAAAAAACAACACCTACGCTCCATCTCTGGACTTAAAAAATTTTCCACCGCTGCCTGCTAAGCAGATGCCAAAAAATAATAATAGGGAGGATCAGCCCTCAGCCAATAGCAACGAAGTTGCCACCAAAGAAGAAACCAATAACAAACCAGGATTTGCCCAATGGCTAAAAGACACATTCAACATTATTAAAGAATTATTTCAAAAATTTTTTAAAGACAAAACGCTCATGGATAAAATCCAAGTTGGCATTGAAGCCGTTGACATATTATCTAACCTAGACTATGAATTCTAGGCTCCCAAGAATGCAACATCATTTTCACACTACTGCTCCAAGCAGTCTGAATATTGCGTTTTTTAACGCGAATGGACTCAATAACAAGAAGACTGAAATTCAAGATTTTCTTATGCATAACAACATAGACTTATTTCTCGTTAACGAAACGCATCTTAGAAAATGTGACAAGTTTAAAATTCATGGGTATAAAACCTTCCGCACGGACAGACAGAATAACCGCGGTGGCGGCACACTCATCCTAGTAAGAAATTACCTACAATCAACAGCGTATGAAATTACGACACCCACCTCTATTGAAAACACAGCCATCATAGTACATTCAAGGATGAATGATCCTTATATCTTCATTTCGGCATACAGTCAGCCTCAGAATACTATTACAGACTCGGATATTCAGAATCTTATGAATCACAATCTGGTGATTTTAACTCGAAACATCCCTCCTGGCACTCCAGAAGAAGTAATAGTAATGGAAACACTCTGTATGAGTTTTCTCTCATAAATGACATCAAAATTCATGAACCAAGGGAACCCACAAGATATCACTACACTGGCAGCTCAGAAGTTCTTGACATAGTAATTACGAAAAATTTCACTCAAATTCCATATTTAGAAGTTAAACAGCAGTTAACATCCGACCATCTTCCTGTACTTTTCACAATTTTTGGATTTGAAAGAGAGCAAACTCTTAAAACCACTATTAACTGGGAAAAAATCAACCATCACTTGGAAAAACTCCCTGCGCACCCGGATCTTGTCGATATTGTTGATATAGAGACACAAATTACCAAAATTAACAGCCGCATACATGCTGCACTTGATAAATCAGTTAAAATCATAGAAGACACCTCCACAGCACTTCCAAATCATATTATTGAGAAAATTAAAGATAAAAATAGAACAGCAAAGCAGTGGAGAAAAACTGGAAATCCTGCAATAAAGACCCTCCTTAATAGAAAAATCAGACATCTTAACCAATTGCTAATGGACTATCGCACAGAAAGATAGGATAACTACCTTGATAGTTTAGAATTTGATCCAAACAACACCTGGAAAATTGCTAAAGCACTCAGAAACTCATCGCCAAAGCACATTGGCCCCATTGAAACCCCAAATGGAATGGCATATTCAGAAGTAGACATGGCAGAAGCACTTGCCTCTCATTTGGAATCTACTTTCACAACTTATGACACACATGATGAAGAGACAGAAAAAGAAGTTACAGATTTCATTATTCATCTGGACGACCAAATTGGCACTTTCGATATCACCCCTACTTCTCCAGGAGAAATCGATGAAATCATTAAAAAGCTTAAACCTAGAAAAGCCCCTGGCTATGACAGAATTTCGAACAAGCTACTAAAAGCACTGCCAAAAAACTACATAGTTTTAATCACAAATATAATAAATGCCTGTCTACGCTTAAATTATTTTCCGCAACCATGGAAGCATGCTCACATCATTACACTACTCAAGCCAGGAAAAAACCCAAAAAATATCAACTCTTACCGTCCAATTAGCTTATTATCAAGCATGGGGAAAATTTTTGAACGCATATTTCAAAATAGATTGATTAAACATCTAGAAGATAAGCAAATAATTATGAAAGAACAACATGGTTTGAGGCCAGGCCATAGCACCCACCATCAACTTCTAAATATTGCAGAATTTATAGCAGAAGCATTTTCTAAAAAATCAGCAGTTGCAGGTTGCTTTCTGGGTTTAGAAAAGGCGTTCGATAAGGTGTGGCATGAGAGTTCACTCTTTAAGCTACACCTTGCTCGACTACCCATTAATTTTATCAAGCTTACATGCAGCTACTTGAAAAATAGAACTTTTCAGGTTAAAATCAACCATACTCTTTCATCCAGGAAAAGAATCAAAAGTGGAGTGCCTCAGGGCAGTGCACTGGCACCTTACTACTTTGCAATATTCATTAATGATATGCCACATCCATTAAATGCCAATATTTTCTTATATGCAGATGACACTGCAATTTTAACCAAGTCTCTACAGCCACAACTTGCTATTAGCAAACTGGAAACCTCTGTTAATATAATAGCCCATTTTTGCAAAATTTGGAAGCTTAAAATAAATCCCACCAAAAGTCATATCTTGCTTTTTAGAAGGTACAAGAAATACACTCCTGTTGAAATCAACATAAAGATTAATGATCAACCCATCACTGTTGTTACTTCCACTAAATATCTTTGAATTCATCTGGACTCCCAACTTCTGTTCAAGGAACAAACAGAAAAGGCTCTAGGAAAAGCCCTAGCTGCTAAAATTGCACTTAAACCACTCATAGAAAGAAATGCAAAATTGCATGTTCATCTTAAGAAAAGAATTTACATTTCACTAATTCGGCCAATTCTGCTTTATGCAATACTCATTTGGGCAACTGTTTGCAAGACACACAGAAAAAAGTTGCAAATTTTTCAAAATAAGATACTTAGAGAAATAATCAATGCACCCTGGTTCATAAGAAATTTGCAAATCCACCAAGAGCTCAAAGTAAAACCAATAGCTGACCAAATTCTTTCTACCAGCCACAATTTCTATACAAGAATTAAAAATTCTAAATATCAACATATTAAAGATCTCATCAACTATGATCCTAGATTAGAAATTGCAGCAAAAAGGCCACACTCAATCTTCCATAATAGCAAAAGGTGATAATTTCAGTGAATGTTTTGTAAATATTGTAAATTTGAACTTTGCGTAACTTATTTTGACAAAGATGAACTTTGTGTTACTATTTATTCAACTATATAATCAAAATTCAGTGTTTGTGCAATTTGTGCTTCATATTTAACCTATTATTCTTATTCTTCATTTTACTATTTTATACTTACGCATGGACTTTGCCTCCATATTTAGGACTTGAACGTTTTGCAAAGCATGTGTTTCCTTACCAGCTCGACGGCTTTCCAGACTCTCATCACTGATATGTACGTGAAGTACCTGACTGAGTTCGCCTTAATGGCGGAGCGCTTAGGGCTGTGATTTTTTACTCCAGAGCCATAGGGCACTTAAATCCAACGCTATCCGGTAAAAGCAGGTTAGCCTGCTAAATGCCGTTGTATCCAATTAACGATAACTGTACGATACGATGTTACTTCCATTAAAAGACGCTTCCTTTCCTCGTTAGAAAATTGGACCGTTGAAGAAAAATAATTGCCTAAAGATTTTAAATACAGGCTTTACAAATATATACATATTCAGTATGCTCTTCAGAATTTCAAATTTAAAAATCAAATACAAATAAAAATAAAATACTTAAATAATTTATTACTTAAATGACTAAACACACTTAAATTTCGTGACGCAGAATTCGCGACACAACACTTCCAGGCTTCGAACTATGGGTAAATCTTGTCTATAACTGCTTAAAGCTTGGAGATAGCTTTTTCTGGATTTAAGGATTTGCTCAAAATCGCTTCCCATCGGCATAGCACGCGGTGAGGGCTTCTCTTGGATAACCAAGGATGTCATTGATAAACACGTTGAAGAGCACAAATGCTAAAATACTGCCCTGAGTTACACCTGCAGTGATGTTTCTTGCATCAAATAAGGAATCTTTAATTTTGTCTTGGAAGGTGAGCGACTGAAGATAACTGGCAATAAGAAGAATTATTTTTGGAGGAAAGCTGTAGCCCATTAATTTAATGAGGCCTGGATACCAAACTCTGTCAAAGGCTTTTTCTATGTCAATGGAAATTCCCACGACAGTCTCCTTTTTGTTAAAACTTTCCCCTCTATGCTCTACAATACGGGTTATGTGCTGTGTGGTAGACAAACCACGCCTAAAGCCAAATTGATGGTCTCTAATGATGTTATGTTCTTCTATAAAGGAATTATGATCTACTATTAACAATGTTAATAATAAGTCATTTGTATAGTAACATAGGGCTGAGAGTAAGCTGATCGGTGGGTAATCTAAAGTTTCAAAACCGTTCTTTCCAGGCTTCTTCAGTACAAAAATAACGGCATATTTCCAGTTTCGTGGGAAAAGGTTTAGTCTTAAGCAGGCATTAAAGATATTAGTTATTTGAATAATTCCTCTTCTGGGAAGCTCCATGAGTGCTTTATTGGTGATGGTGTCGAAACCTGCTGCTTTGGGGGGATTTAATTTATTAATTAAAGATTTAATTTGATTAGGTGAAGTAGGATAGTTTCTTTTATCTTGATGGGTGGAAAGAAAGTTGGTCCCGTGGCTGCAGATGACTGAATCATTTGGGTGGTATAATTGATTGATGGTAAATTGTTTCTCGTAAGTATCTGCAAATTTGTTTGCAATATCTAAAGGCTTGTTAATTATTAAATTGTTGCCTTTAAGAGGACCAATTTCGGAGTTATTTTTCTTCGAGACCTTGGCAATCGTCCGCACGGTGTGGTTGATATGCGATAGGTTACTAATAAAATCATTGCAGCTACAGTCTTTATAATCTGCCATTATTTTTTTGAGCTGCTTGGATGCTTGATTCAGACGAAGTTTGTCAGTAGGGTTTAGCGTGATTTTATAAATTTTCCGTAATCTATTTCTTCTCAGCAATTTTATTCCTAATATGAACTGGTAAAGTAAATTTATTTGCTGAAATGGGATATCTTGACTTATTAATTGCCAAAATGATATTGCTGGTGAGCACTTTAATTGCAGCTTCATTTTCATTGTTATCTTTGATGTTATTATTCATAGAAATATTGTTATTAGATCTTCACTTTATCAAATGGTGTTCGACCAAGAGGCCTTTACCATTTTATATTTGTCCCTGTCGGAGTACCCTGAACACGAAAAATAAAAATCCAATATTTTGGAACTTAGGTATGCACTCTTCGTTCTATCCAGAATGTGGGGGAAGTTATTCCAGTTTATTTTGCTGTGTAACTGTGGTAAACTATGTCGAAGTGCACACAGCGCAAATCTAATGAGAAGATGATCGGAGGTGAGTGTGTTATCCACTCTGAGATAAGGCATTTCTTTACTTTTTGAAGTAATTAGAATATCCAAGACATCAGGAGTAAAGGCCGTGTTACTAGGATAGTGAGTAGGCTCCGTGGGAGCATGAATGCTGATATCATTAAATAAACTGTAATTATACAAAGTAATTCCATTTTGATTCGTTCTTCTGAAGTGCCAAGAATGATGTTTACAATTAAAATTTCCGGCTATAATCCTGAGAAAGCCTAAATTAAGAACTGCGTTGAGATCTTAAGTTGTTTTTGAGGCGGTTTATAAGCAGAAACCAACAGATAATACAAGTTGTTGCTGGGGAAGATACAGGCAACTGCTTCAATGCTGGAAAACAAGGGAAGAGCTACTTTATAGCTTTTTAGACTGCCTTTAATGGTAATGGCGGTTCCTCCGCCTCTGTTATGTATTCTGTTTGAACGATATACAACAAAGTTCACAATTTTCAGACTGTCCGTGCTTCTAAGATGTGTTTCTTTAAGCAGAATAATGTCCAGGTTGTTAGTTTTGATATAGTTTTTGAGCTCAAGAAGTTGTGTAGATATGCCATTGCAATTGTGAAACATAAACTTAGCATAATTAATATGCTGTAAATTTTGTTGAGCAATTGAATGGTTGTTAAAAGACATTATCGTTTTTGATAAAGATCTTCACAGCAACCATAGCGGTATTCATTTTGCGATCTGTGTCGCTAGTATTCCTGCATCTGGTGTAGATTTGATATAAACTTCACATTAAATGGGTAATTTTTTCGAAATCATCTTCTCCGGGAATTTCTGAAACACCTACTAGTATTTTACATCCCTGACGCCGACCTGGGGAATCATTATTTATTATATTTGCTTTCATCACCGCATGTTTATCAAGACATGACAAGTTGAGTAATGACTCATGCGGCGATGTTGAAACGTTTTTTCATATTAGTAATTGATAAGAATAGTATGGCAACCTTTTATGCTGACATTAAGCTTGGCGATGATTACAGATTTAAGTTAAAGCAGATTTTGTTAATGAAACTCATAGGCCAAAAGATTACATTAAGTACTATTTGAGTTAAGAATGATTGATATGTTATTCACATAAACCTAGAGGCGACGTCTCGTATGGCCGCACGAGGGGGGGAAAAGAATTTAAGGAAGACAAAATTTTTGGAATTTGGAGAAGCAACGAGCGGCAAAATTAAGGGATGACAGAATTTTTATCATTTAGAGAAAGCACTGGGATCCAAAGTTTAGGGCCGGCAAGAATTTAGAACTTGGAGGTGCTTTGTAGCAGAATTTAGGACCCGTAGAGACCGTATCAGGCGGTACTTAGGGCCGGCCGTAGATAAACCTTAAGTATATGTGGAAGTTTATGTATTGAGGACTCAGATTAGCTTTAAGCATGTGCAAGAAATAGACGTAGGTGTAATAAATAACTAAACTAATATAATTCAGACTTAATTCAGTACGCAATGTAAGCAAGACAAAATTTAGCGGAACAACTTGTCTTTCGTCGCCAATCTTATGATACATAACCAATAATGTGCAGCCGAAGCTATTAAGCTAGGCTAAAATTATCTTCGCTAATTCTAAGGCATTTCAGTTAATGTAACAGATTGGGCTTCTCTTTAATCTTCTAATTTGATACAGCTTATTATTTTTTGCAGACTGTTACTATTACAGCAATTTTATAAAATTTAAAGCTTGAACTTTCGATTATGTCGAAAGGAATTTCTAATTCTAGAGCTGCAAAAAGATCTACAAAGCGAAAGCATGTTTCGATGTCCATTAAAAAAAGTGAAATTGCTGCAAAAACTGGATAAAGGCATATCCGTCTCAAAATTATCCGAGTAGCATGGCATTGGAAAGTCAACTACGTATGACAAAGAAAAATGAAAAAGGGAAGTTTTTTTAAGTTTCTAGTGGATTCCGACACCCCACTAGCAATGAATAACAGAAAAATTGTTCGTTATGCTAAAAATGACGATCATGACAAAGTGATGATTGAATAGGTCAGACAGCCTCGGAGCGAGGGCATGCCATTTACGAGTCCAATGCTAATGGCTTAAGCTAAAATAGTTCATAAAGACATGAAAACATGACATGACATTCTTAAAAACTGAGTGCACATATTCGCCAGGTTGATTAACCAAATTTAAAAATGGCCATATTATGAGGCAGTTAAAATTTCAGATAAAAAGGCTTTAGCTGATACTGAAGCTGCTGCACTATTTGCAGATGAATTCATTGAACTCATTACTAGAGAAAAACTATATCCAGAAAAAATTTATAACTCTGATGAAACTGATCTTCTCTGGCAATATGTACCGCGAAATACCGTGGCAACCTCTACAGAAAAGGCTCCATTTGGTGTCAAAAATTCCAAAGCGAGACTAAGAATTTTACTGCGGGAACGCACAAGTGAAAACGTTTCGTAAT
>KK112004.1:0-28795 GCA_000611955.2 Stegodyphus mimosarum | reverse complement strand
TAATGGTTTTTTCCGTTATTTATCGAGCAAATAAAAAAGCATGGATAACATAAGCATTAATGCATGATTGGTTTGAAAATAATTTTAACACCGGAAGCTCGGCAATATTTGAATTCGGTTGTTTTACCTGATGACGCAAAAATAGTCCTGATTGTAGACAACTATTCGGCTCATACTTCACTTAAAGTTTTAGTGAAAGATAATGTATCCGTATTATTTTTTCCTCCAAACTGTACGTCTATAGTTCAGCCTATGGATATCAGAATAGTGCGCGTGCTGAAATGCAAATATAAAGTAGCATTTTTAAAATCCATATTGAGTTTCTTGAATAATGGCAAGCCTATTCCAGAATTTTTGAAATATTTTAGCATAAAATCTACTGTATGGAGAATTGCAAGATTGTGGAAGGATGTGTCTCCAGATACTTCAAAAATGCTTGGCATAATTTATGGCCAGCTACTATATTTCATAGTGAGGATGATGATGATAGCCGCGAATATGAAGGGTCAAAGATATCGCAAACAAAAGGTGAAATTTTCCAGTTAATGGATATTGTAAAGAAATAGGGAGAAGCCGTAATAAATGAAAATGGTATAACAAAAGTTTTTCATGGCGATAACAATGCCCCAATCATCAATCAATTAACGGATGGCGAAATCTGTAGTATGGTTCTACATCCAGAAGCTACAGACTTGAACAAAATGGAACTTTGTAACTGAACAAGAAACTATGTCTGACTATAGCATTAAAGGAGAAATTATTAGCACAAAAATCGAAGCAGCTTAAATAACTTAAATTGAAAGAAATGTTTAATAAAATAGACAAATAAATATTAGGCCTTTTTTTTTTGTAAATTTGACACCTTTCAGATCATAAATGCTTCCTTATTTCGCAAATTACTATTCCATATTCTTAATTTTTTAATTTCGACACGCCATCTTACTAGATTCAAATTGATGATCTAATATCCGGAAAAATCCCAAATCTGGAATCGCCGAAGTCGCGATGAGCCCGGATCTCAGACAGTATTAGTAGAACCATCTTAGTAGAAGTCGCCAAATTTTCAGAATACATTAAATTCTGGCAACCACGTGCATAACAGTTCATCGGACAAACCCTGAATATGATAATTTTTCAGTTTTAATAAAGCATAGTTGTCATTTTCATATCTGTTCTTTTTGTTGTATCCCCATGATTGTTTGTATATGTAATAGATTGCAATATTTTTGTTTTAAACTCAATTTTAAAATATGCAGCTGTGGGCATCACATGCAGTGAAACAAAACTGCAATAAAATATCTTCAGAAGCACTGTATTTTGCCACAAACTTGCTGAAGGAAACAATTGCTTTGAATCTCTTCATAATGCGACCATCACAAAATTCCCACGAGAGCACAAAGAAAAAAAATAGATACCACTTGTAAGTAAGTTTATTAATTTTTTGATAATATGTATGCAGGTAACAATAATTTTTTGAAATTATTAGGTCATTATTCTCTTTCTTCTATACACCAAACTGCACCATGGTGGTTGCACTAATATGCAAGTACTAAAAGCCTGTACAAATATTAATTTAAACGTTTAGATTAACTGAGAAAGCTATTTATTAAAACTGCATGGTCTTATACTATTTACATTAGGCAACCCCTGAAGGTAGGGGATTGCCACCGGCCGCAGTACATTATCCAAGTATCGTTGGGTCTTCATAGTGCCCCTGAATGCGAACTAGAGGTGACCTGAAATCGTAGGCAATAGCGCCCCAAACCATTATGCCACGTTGTCGCGCGATGGGGCGTTCCACAGTTACTGCCGGATTAGATCTGTCTCCACGTCGACGCCACACACATATGCGGTGACTGTTACTGGATAAACAGAAGCGTGAGTTATCTGGGAACACGACACTTCGCCATTCTGTCATCCAACTCGCTCCAGTCCGGCACCATTCTAAACGTTCACGTCTATGCTGTTGGGTCAATGGCAGTCTTCTTAACGGACGCCGTGAGTGCAGGCCACGTTCAACCAATCGAAGGGCAAATGGTTCTCATCGACACGGGAACATCCAGGGTTTCCTCCACATGCTGCAGAATCGCAGTACAAGTGACTTGCGGGACCGCCACAGCTTGTCGGCGGATGCGTCGATCCACGCGTGCTGACGTCACTCTGGCTCCTCCTTCTTCCCACATTTCCTTGTTCCAACCATGTTCGCCATAGCCAATGCACCGTGCTCGCATCTATGTGGTATCAGCTGCGATTTGACGTAAGGACCAACCCGCCCTTCTCAGTCCGATCACCATACCCCTCGTAAAATCGTCTATCTGTTGGAAGTGCCTTCGTTGACGGCGGCCTGGCATTCTCTCCTATTACACGTATCCTCCGGGACAAAAATCATATTTCTTCGATAATTCGTCTGGCAGAAATAACGACACGAATATTGCCCATTCTGCACGTTCCTTCCCTTATATCTTACTTCACGTGCGTCGGAGAGCTGCGCATTTCACATCATTCCCATAACTTAGTGACGTGCGTCTACTCTAAAATTTGCATAAATTTCTGACCACTCCTTCTTGATGTTGCATTTTCAATGTCGAGCAATGTAATTGAGTTCAATAGCAAGTAAAGATTCTGAGGAATAAACTTTGAAAGCGTAAAATGCATAATATTGACATGAAACCATTTTTTGCTTAATACTGTGATATGACTTAGTATGAGGCAGTAAACAAACAAAAAAGCGTTTACGGTCAACAGCAGTGATGAAATCAGATTCATAAGAATATCAAGGAAGGGAAGTTTATTGTCAGATTCAGTTTCAAAAGTGAACTGAATGTCTGAATCAGTCGAATTTATAATAGATAAATTCTAAGATAAATCTTCTTTTTTACCATAAAAAAGCGCAAAAGTGTCGTCTATGTGTCGAATCCAGAGATGAAAAGATAATTTTTCAATTGAAATTTGACATCAAAATAGTTCATGTAAACGTTAGCAAGTACAGGATTGAGGAGATAATAGGAATTATTTTTGTATAAAAGAGACCTTTTAAACTTTGGATCCATCACATACCATATAAACCAAAGTCTTTTATTCAAACTAGGTAGTGTTTATTGAAGAACTATTTTTCTTGTCTCAAACGACTTTACGTACTTGCTTGTACAAGTCTTTGTGAAGTGACTCTGACCTTTCAAAGACAGATGTATCCTTGAAATTACTATTTATCTTAACGAAAGAACGTGTATGCTAACGCATACATACTCGTTCTTTGTCTTAACTCTCTGCATCGCTAGCTCTGGCACAAAACTTTTATATCAGTATCAAATACACAAAGTATAAATGTCAGATTAGAAAAACTTATCAATATTATCCTACTTCTAACAATTTTACATTTTATGTTTCTTCATAAATAATGTAACATTTTAAGCAATAATACAACAATTACAAATGATATTTTTAATTTAAGTTTTCGTTATCAATGTATTGTATGTTTCGCTAAAACACTGGCATATATTTGTTATACACCATAAAAATATATTGAAAAAGTAAGATAATAGTTGACAGTGAAAAAACGCTTGTTATATTGTTTTAAATCTTTTTTTTTAATAATCAGTAGTTTGTCTCCTTGAGATTAGATTATACTGATTCCATTATCTGTCAGAAAATAATTGTAGTTTATCCTCTTAAATCTCAGGTTCAAAGCTTAAGTAGTTTGAACAAGAACATTTTCTTCCTATTTAATAATTCCAATGATTAATTCCTTGATGAAAGATACGATGATATCACTAAAAATGACATTTTATTGGCATAGTATTACAATGAATTTAACAACTATTGGCAATGTATATATAGTTAATATATAATATTTCTCGTAAAATTAACGAGATCGTGTAAGTATACAATTTCAGTGGAATAAAAACTATATTCAGATATCTGGAAATCTCAGAAGATATGCTCAAACCTGAGTTAAAAACAAAAGCAGAATTGTTGTAATGCCTCCTCTAAATTTTAATATCTTTTTCCTATGAATGTGTAATGTTTATTATTTAAATTATCCAGTTAATTATAATTTTAACATTTATTATAACATCTCATTTCCATTTCCCCACCAAAAATGTAGATTTACAGAGTGTTTGAGCTAAGCTTTTAGGATTGTAAGACAGAGTGTGTTTCTACCTTTTGCAGGCATGTTACATAGTTTCTGCCAGCTCTGATAAATTTGTAATTATTTGGCTTGGTATTATTGCTGCTTGCATTTAAATTTGATATGCCGATTAGTGTTTTTGAGCCAGCTTAATTTTAATTTGTGCAGTCTTTGACTACTAATCTATGTTTTAAACTTGAATTTGACTATTACTTTAGTTACATCACCACACATGGTAGTTGATTCTGTGAGCACAAGAAGTGTGTTAATGTTCGAAGATATGTTTTAATAAAAAGGTGGTTTAAACCTTTTTAAGTCACTGTAGTTACTTCAGGCACAGTGATAATTCACTTCGCATCTATTTGAAACCAGTTTATGCTACTAAAGCAAGCCAAACTCTACAGTTGTACATGTGAAAATATGCAACTGAAGAACATAAAAATATAATCATGCATATACATGCAATGCAACATTTTTTGGGATTCAAAGAATGGTTCTGTCATTATAAAAGACATTAAATCTTAGGGATTTTACCAAGATAAATGGAAAACCTGAGTAACCATTAGCAGTACCTGAAATTACAATAACATGCACTGTATTTAGAAGTTATTTATTGCTTCTTTCCATACTATGTGTTTTATATATCTGTTATATTCTGTATACATATACATGAGAATGATGCTCTTATCAGCAATGAAAATAACAAACCAGAATTCTACAAAATTATGTATTAAAATAAAAAGCATGATTTATTTAATTTAATAATGATGATGATATGCTTCCTAATTTGCAAACGTTAGCACTTTAAATGGAGTAATGGAAAGTCCATGAGCTGCTCAATCCATTTAGCAGCATAAAGCATCTGTTTTTCATGGAATTCTCTACCTATGAGTTGAAGACTGAGAGGGAGTCCATTCTTTGACAAGCAACAAGGTACACTAACAGCTGGCAGGCCTACAGAAATAAACGAAAAAGTTTCATGAGCTAAAACATCAAAACAGTTATTAATTTAGCTTAAAATACTTACTTAATTATAAAATTAAATTTCTCAATAAAAATTTTATAAAACGTAACATTGATTAAATTCTTATAATTTGGATTCAATAAGCTACAAATCTAGGAAGATTTTCCCCTCTCTTCGACATCAAAATTCTGTAAGCTAAATTTTTTTAAAAAGAAGCAGTTTTGTATTTTGACAGAACTTACAAATTAATAATTACATAATAATATAATAGCCTAAATTATAATTACATAAAATAATTATAAAATAGATTTATTTTTAATTATACTGAAGAACAAAAGGTTTATCTGCTTTTACGGATTTATCCACAAATAATTTCATAACATATATTAAATTAGAATATGGATATTTTTTTTAAAGTTTGAACTCAAAGTACTGAACTCTGTTACCACAGAATGCAAGCTGAATTGTCAATATTTGTTGAATCTATTAAGAAAGCCTATAAGAGGAGAAAATTAAAAACAAAAGAGACTACTAGAGTTCATATTCCATTCAACCAGTGAATAATAAGTATTGCAATAGAATTTTAAAATAAGCCCACCAGTGTCCGAGCAGTAAAATCACTGAACACTGGTAGTTTGAGCTAGAGTTGACTCCAGGCAAACGGGCTGACACAACACATTTTCTCTTAGAAATTCCTTCACAAATGCATCCCTCCATTCAGGTAGATAGACCTAGCAATTTTTGCCATAATCAAATAAACTGTAACCGAATTTGCAAATAAAATAATAACACCAAAACAGAGGGATTTTAGTTAGGGAAAGCTTTACTGCTAAGGGTCTTGTCAACAGTGTATTTATACATCATCATACTATTTTCCCTCCCATTTAAAAGTTACTTCAGAAAAATTTATAGGTGTATATAAATTTATTTCCAGAAAATTCTTTGATGCATTTTTTTATTTATTTTTTTAACAAAAAGAATTCTTTACTTTCAAAACAGTGTTCCCTATTTAATCTCCACAACATATTATTTTCTATGTAAATAAATATAAAGAATATAATAGTTCTGTAATCAATAAATTTTGATTAAATAATTCCTAAGGGCTGCATATATTTTAGCTAATTCGTGAACTAAAAGCAAGATTTCAAATAAAAAGTCAGAAAGGAAAGTATAAATACAATCTTAAAATCTCATGAAAGGCAACTCTTATTCCCAAAGTGTGCAGATTATCAGAATTTCATTGTATAATTGGGGGGGGGTGGAGTTAAACATACAATGGATTTTTTAAGCACTTATAGTGCAATGCACAAAGCTAAACTTCTCTGAATCTAAGCTATTATGTATTAGGATACTGCATGTAGAACTAGCATAGAGTCATTTCTTGTTATAAAGGAATATACAAATGCTAAAAAGCAGATTTAAATCCATAATATATCAGGTAATTTATAATAAGATATTTAAATAAATAAATAATTAATAATAGTCTTATTTAAATAAAACAAATCCTTTTTAATCAAATGTGTTCAAATATACTTACCAGCCATATTAATTGGTTGGGTACAAAAATCATCAACAGCATTGTGTTCCCTGTTGTCAACTAGAATCCATTGTGAATATGGAATAGGTTCGGTTAATGTCACAGGTGTTAATAGTAAATCAACACCACTATCAAAAACAAGTTTAAAGTCATTGCATATAAGTCTACGGACTTTTGCTGCTTGAAGGAAATATTTTTCATAATTCCTATAAAAAACAAATGCAATTTTTAAACATTTTCATCTTTTAACTCAAAAAGAAACAAATAAAAGTCAAATGAGTCATATCTTAGCTCAAAATACTGTGATTTTACTTTTTTATCATAAATTTGACACATAAGCAATTCGTACACTTAATAATAAAACTGAAATGCATGAAATTCGCATGTTGAAAGCCTACATGGATAATGTAAGTCGCTCAGAAAAAATATCAGTTTCTTTACAAAACTTTTGGCTTACACATAGACTTTTACAAAAGAAAATTGTGTATACCAAGGTTTTACTACTATTTTATGAAAAACAACATTGCAATGCTTTACAAATGCAACTGACAGCCATTGAAAAGCATATGAAACACATATGAACTGCAAATATATGATCTAAATGCATGTATTTTCAAAAAAAAATCTTGGCATTTTTGATATGGCAATTTATTTATTTCTTCAGTGACTTTCTTCAATTTTCACAACACCTTGCTTACCACTATTGAAACATGAATCATCCAAGAAGCCATCCAAAATCGTGAAGGGGGGAAGAGATAAAAAGCATTTAACTGCTAAAAGTAGTTGAGGCCAAGTATTTAGCTGGCAGACCAATAGATTTCAAGCATTTTCTTTTGTACTTGTCCTTAGATCTTAATAGATTTCTTTTTTGATGAACAGAAATAAAATTCAGAACAAATATATAACAAACTTAAGTCATGAAAAAAATTTTTAATTATGAATTTTTATAACCATTTGTTATTTTGTGTTATAAACTTCTTCAGTGGTCTTTCATGACTTTTCTTCATACTATCATATTTTGAAATAGAATATGGACCCAAATTCTGATATAATAAAAATAATATTTATTATATTCTAGTGCTGGTATATACATCAACATGCTAATAAGATTTCCAAATGTATCACACTCTAATCACAGAAATAAATTTTCACTTGCTGCCACCAGTTTTTATACTCAAGCTAGTGTAAAGCCAGTTGTAATTTAAAACTGATCTATCAAAAGACCAAAGACGTGAAAGAACAGATTATCTTTTTCATATCAAAGCATATGTTTTGAAAAATAAAATCTTCCTTCTTTTCATAAATTACCATCAAAATCATTATCATATGCATATTTCATAGCCTGAAGCTAAGAATTTTATTTAATAATTTAAGTAAACCAACATCATACTTTATTATTTGATCAAAAAAATAAACATTAACATTTATTCATTTGACAACAGCATAACAATAATTCTACGAAAGAAACATCATATTCTAAAAAAAAAGGTATGAAGCACTTAAATTATTGCAATCATTTGATATGATTTCAAATAATACTTAAAAACGTATACAGTATTTTTATATATCAGCTTCCTTCAGATACTTTACTGAACTTTGATCAAAGTTTAATTATCTGATAACAGTGATTCTATTTAATTAAAAGAAAACAATATGCATTTGAATTATTATTGACATCATTTTGCCCAATGTTTTCTAAGTAGTATGTTATAAGAACTATCTGAATCTGAAAATTTATACAGAACCTCCCTATTTTGCAGCAAGAATTTTTATACAATGTAAACAAAATAATCAGAGCTGTATTTAATGTTTTATTTTATTTTGTATTGCACAGTTTTTATTCAGGTTTAAAACATTATAAATGTTTATATTAATTCACACTCTTTTTCTTATATAGATGTCATTCACTTTTTATTACCTTTTAAGTAAAAAATAGTTGCCAGCCAAAATTCGTTCCCGTACAACATCCCCAAATGCTTGTCTTCTTGTCACAGCATAATGGTGCTCAGACATTGATTCTCCTTCTGCTCTATGGCCTAAATTTTATATATTTAAAGCAAAATATAAAGTTGCCTAGAATGATTAACAGAATTACATTTAAGAAACCATTAAATTAATTTAGTTCCATAACTATAAACTATAACAAAAAAATTTAAATGGTAAAAGAAATCAAAGATGCACTCAGAAATTTCAATGAAAAATTATAAGTTACCACTTAAAAATTAAACTCTCATCCTTAACTAATGCAGACATAGACACATGCAAAAAAAGAATGTTCCAAGGTCTCTGATTTCGTATATTAATCAAATATGTAATAAAAAGAAACACAAAATATTACTGATAAATTGTAATGATATGTTCTAACTGAACATAATCTTATTTGATTCATAAAAAAATCAGCACTGAACCAAAATTTATCTCATGCTAGACTTAATGGATTTAAATGACAAAGTAGGAAAAAATTAAATTCCAAAAATATACAAATCTGAATTAGTAACCATAAAATTAGGCAAACCATAGGAGTAGAATGATAAAACATACGCATGTCATCATCCTGACTACAAAGACAGCAGTTTCAAACAATATTGATAATTTAACTATAGAAAAACACAACTTGGAAAACAAGGAATGAACAACCTGAACTTCTTATGCTACATACTTTAAGAAATTTAAAGACTGGGTACTCAGGATATCAAAAGAAATCGTAAAATCTATAAATTTTCTAATGTGTTCTCAAGTTGCAAAACTGCTAGATATTGAGATTCTGCAGCCTATCTCAGGAACTGATCTACAAATAATCAATATGTCAATTTCTTTGCTATGAAAAGAAATCTAAAAAAACTCAGTCATGCTGAAAAATCTAGCAATCGAATTATAAGGCAAATTAGTTCAAAAGATAGCATTTTTCTACTAAAGGAATTTAACAATAAATTAAGAATTCAGATTTATAAGGAAAACAATATTTTTATATATTTATTAGCTTAAAATAAAAATTACATGATTTTACAACATTTTGTTTGTTCCTCATATAAATTCTTCTGTACTTTTATTACTGCCAAGAAGAAATTCTGGTATACAACTTCTTACTTGCATTGTTTTGTACTTATATCCATATATCAAGACGAAACTTTTCATTTGGACTTGTAAAATCAAGCAATACATTTCCAGAATCTCAATAGTTGTATTCATAAAGGTATGCTTATGAGGAGAAAATATGTCCATAGGTTAAACCATATAGCCATATTAAAACCATTTTCTGCTTTTACAACAGTTTACATATTTAAAAAATTTCTCTTAGACTAATGAAATTTAACTTTTTTTTAGTAATTTTAGTTTAGTTGTTGAAAGTGTTTAGTTAGTTTGTTATTTTATATATATTCTCATTGGTTTCCTTATCCTTTTTAAATATAATAATGTTTTAGACATAAGGTTTCTTATTAATGAAATGAAATGGATTTTTAAACACAACAACAGAGCTAAAAAATGAAAACCACAACCAAAAATATATCATAACTGAAAATTTCCATACGGGAAATATGAATATTTCATTAATAGAAGCTTAAGAAAGTAAGATAAGCATAACATTTTGTTACTTAAATTTTAAAGTGTAATTTTTAAAAAATAAAAAAAAAATTAATGAAATGAAAAAAGGTTTGTGAATGCTAATTAAAATGCATAAATATTATTTTTGAATAGTTTTATATTTAAAACAAATTTAATATAAATATCTTAAAATTATATTTATGCATATAAAGCTTCTATACAATGTCTCACCGTATCTTATTCCATCATACCGAGCAAAATTTGAAGCCACATCACAACAACAGAGAACAGAATAACAAACAATTGAATATTTAGTGTGAGGCAATGATACTGATGTTATTTTGGCTCCAGCCTTTTCCAGAGCATCAGTAACAGTCTTCCATGTATTTATAACTTCAGGAGACATTCCAGAACATTCATATTCCTAAAACATTATAAATTGATATTTAGAAAATTAAAAAATTAAAAGCACTATAAAAATGTCGCTACATAAAAAGAGTTATTTTTCTATTAAGAACTCTTTATAGACCTTTGGTATTCCAATATGAAACTCTTTGATGTCAATGTCATCAGGGATAACAAACGGTGTAAACCTTTTAAGGACAGTTGTAGAATCTTGCACATCATGACCAGCGAGATGATCTAAAATAAAAATTTTGAATAATCGCATGCAAACTTTTAAAATTAAATTAAAAGCAGTATAATAGAAATTATATAAGAAAGCCTCTAAAAAACGTCATTTTATGCAGTGTACAGTCTAACCCATGAAATAACAATTAAAAGCTGAAAAAAAAATTAAATCAGAAGTTCACTAAAAACATAAGCTCATAATTTTCTCATAAAAATGAGACTGTAGAGAATGATCGGGGTTGCTAACATCTGCAGACTCGTTTTCTAGAATTAATATTATTACGGTTGGCTGAATGATAATGGCTAGGCATGTATGGGAGAGCTGCTTTTGGAAGCTATGCCTTCATGGAGGATTTTCTAAAGAAAATTAGCTCATATTTACATTAGAGATATGGAAAACCATGAAAAGCCGTTCACTGCTGAGTCATCACAATTACGAGCAACAGTAGACTTTATGTAAACACTGAAATAAAAAAAGTCACGCACCTGCCTTTCATTCTGCAGAAGTCAACAGAGTTAGTTACATTTGGCTGCAACAATAAATTGCACAACTAATTAATAAATATATGCATACAATTAGATGCATACATATTAATATTTGTAATCAGTTACTCTTTTAATATACACTGCGAAAAACAATGGGACAGTTCTATATCTCCCGTTCTACTGGGCCGATTGACAAAATTCAATTTGCGTTTTTCATGTCTCGAAAGCGCAACTTACGATATGTATTAGATTTATATATAGCAGTGCTCTAATATAGGTATTTTGACAACGAATCAGCCTTTTTCTTAAATGACATATCAATTTTTTTCCATACTTCGAATTCTATGACTCAAATTATGCCAAACTGCCAAGTTTTGTAAAAATCCCACGAGTAGTTTTTAAAAACTTAGCTCTCAAACTCTTAGCTTCTCAATGTTAATTGAATTTGATATAGATTTATTACTATTTCTTTTTTTTTTAATTAAACTTACTTGATTCCTTCTTCTGGAATTTCAAGTTTGGGCTTAATCCAAATATAATTCGCAGATTTTTTTTTATGATTTCTTTTTAAAATTTGTATTTTAAATTAATTTTTATAAATGTTTCAAAAAAATTATTCTATAATAACCTACAAAATTTTTAACATCATCTTAAAACAGTTTTTTTTTTTTTTTTTTTAATTTCATAAGATATACGTGAATTTACATATTGGCGCGTTTTGAAATTTGGCATATTCGTTACAAGCGATAGTAACGTCAAACGTGCTTTATGCACTTAGTTAAAACTATTTGAAAGTAATGACCTTTTTTCCACTTGTGTAAAATGAAAAAAAGGAGAGTAAAAAAGGTTGCTGTAAATTAATAAGCTCGCCAAGTGAATAATTCTTTGCGCAAACGGAAAAAATTGTGCCAAGATAAATTTTTAAATTTCTCCGTAAATTTCGCACCAAATTTTACAAAAATTAATGTTTAGGCATAGTTTGAATAGTAGAATGGAAATATGGAAATAAAATTGTCATGTCACTTCAGAAAAAGTATGATTTTGTGTCAAAATACATACATTAAAACAATGTTATATATAAATCTAATATATATCCTAAGTCGGGCTTTCGAGACAAATAAAACGCAATTTGAATTTCGTCAATCGGCTCAGTAGAACGGAAGATATACAACTGCCCCCCCCCTTTTTTTTGGCACAGTATACATTCAGTTCAAACTAAAGAAATATGACTGGCAAAGAAAAACTTTTCTTTTTCTTTAAAAATGAGATTTCCAGTATAGATCAAACAAATATCACAGATATCTACTGAAAACTCATATAATCACAATCTACATTAGATAAAAAAATTGTTATGAAGGAGAGAACTAAATTTTTCAGCTACTGCTGCATTAAAAGAAAAAGAAAAAAAAAAGAAAAGAAATGCTGATAGACATAAAACTTTTCTGAATAATTTTCATAAAATTGCAAATAACGCAAATGCTCTAATGAAGATATATTTTCTCTTTCAAAAACTGAATTTCAGAAATTTTGATTGACAGATATGCTGAGACAGAAAATAACTCATCTTTCCAGATTGCATTATTTTATTTATTACCAGACAAAATATTAGTAGTCAAAAGTAAAAAACTATATCTAGTGTGGAAAGGGAGAATAATTTGATTAATTGCCTCTAATATTAATCTCAGACTCATAGAATTAACAAATTTGCTTGAATACTATGTTTCATTTGCAAAATAGCTTTCAAATACTTTTGATATACAGATACTCATAGTCAGACCGAGTTCCAGGCACAGATAACACAGACCTAGGACAGAGCACAACAGCACAAGTTAGTTGTTCTTATAAGTTTCAACTAAATAATGATATATTTTGTTTAAAATATTAATATTTTTAATTTACATGGGATGCAAATTGCACTGATTACTTAGAGTGCTAAAAATGCAGAGTTGTGGTTGCTCATATTCTTGAAAAGATAGAAAAAATTAGGTTTCTTAGTAAATAAATACATGAACTTTTTAAAATAAAAAAGTATACAGCCTTTTAAAAGGAAATAATTCTCAATAGTGAAATATTCATAATTTCATTCTCAGATAAAAACTGAAACACTTCAATAAGGAAAAAAAATGATACTTTATATTATGAAAAATACAGAACTTTTATGTTACGTAGATTAACTATTCTATCAGATTTGGATTGCACACCTCAATACAGCAGTTCTGTATAACTAATTTTTAGCAACTTGTGTTAAATATGTAACCTGCATAGGCAACTAGCAGCCCAAAAAAAAATCTGTCCTCTGTCTTTGCCTGAGCAGTTAAATTTTAAGTTTGCTATACTTTCTCACCAATGAAGTTATTGTGAGTTTGTTAGTTTCAATTGTCAAGTTTCAAAAAAGACATATATTAAGAATTTTGACGAAGATCACAGATTTCCTTAACTCTATTAGTATCGTCTCCATAGTATTGTTCTTAATTTTGGTCAATATTCATTCTAGGGTATATTCGCATAAGCAGGTTAATGCACTCTAATCATTATGAATGGGTTTATGATAGTTACAATGTATAAGAATGTTATTTAGACACCACATAAGACTGCACATGCTGATGTGCAGTGATTATTTCCAAACCAACAATGATACTAATACATCTCCTGTATCTCTAAGTCTTTGGATATCAATTAAGTTCAAGATGTATATACACAAGATTGTTGACTGTGTCATAGGGCTTCAGCATAATCTATAATGGCCCCATAAAGGTCATACAATTATAGAAAGGGACTTGTATACTACTGATAGTGTTAACACATCCAGATTTCTTATGTCATTCAGGTGTAAGCTGTACATGTCTAATAAAGGTCTCAAAAAGAAACATTTTCGCAAAATAGTGTATAAAACTAAATAGGTTATCTTAAAATAAAAGCACAGCTCACAGACATTTGTAATTAGCTTTCAAAATAATACTACATATTCATAAACTTCAAATATATTAAATACACGAAATTAATTATTTGAATTTGGAAACTTAACTTGAATCGCAAATGAATGGCTTCCAGGCTGAGAACTTGACCCTTGTCATAATAATGTTACTACTTTCATAAATTATAATGATTTAGATTTAGTTTGATCAACTGCTATTCTTCTTAAAGGTGACATGAAACAACAAAAGATTATAAAGATGGAATGGCATTTAAAACTTGTAAACTGCATGTTCAGATAAGACAGGGAAATCGATAACCTTGTATTCGGCGTAGATTTTGTAAAATCCCAATCGATTTCGAGGGCAAAACGGGTCCCCTTTCATCAGCAGCAAAAGCGAGAAAGCGAATGTCGATCATATTTATACCCACAGGCGACCAATGGAAGAGCCAATAGCGCCATCTATCGGCAAAAATAGGAAAGAAAAATGAAGGGTTAAGTTAGTAGAATTTTGAAGGCATTAGGCAAGGCTGGATTGGAATTGAAGTCATTGACTAAACAGGATAAATTTTTGTGAATGTGAAAAGTTTCAAGAAAATCCAATTCCCTAATAGAACCAGCTTTCTGGATAATTTTAGCAGAACCCAAATCAAAACTATGATTGAATTTCTAACTATAATTAGCTATTGAAGATTTGTTAATTTCGCCTTTTCGGACATAAGATGCATGTTCTTTTATGCGAAACTTTAACATTCCAGCCTTTGCCTAACGCCTTCAAAATTCTACTAACTTAACCCTTCATTTTTCGTTACTATTTCTGACATTCGCTTTCTCGCTTTTACAGAATTTTTTGCTCCTGATGAAGGGGGACCTGTTTTGCCCTCGAAATCGATTGGGATTTTACAAAATCTACGCCGAATACAAGGTTGTCGATTTGCCTGTCTTATTTTTCACGTCGGCGTGTTTCTCTTGCGTCCTGTATATTCAGATTTTATCCTATTAATTACCTTAAATCCTCACAAGGAAAAAAAAAATGCTAAATAAAAGAAAGTGATAATAAATAATTCTGCAACAAATACTGACATACTTCTTCACATTACTTCTAGCAACTAAAGAAATCAGTATGGTTATGGTCTCTTTTGCTGGCTATTGAGGAGGAGAGAGGAAGATTAACAAATCAAAAGGCAAAATTCTCACTTATCACATCTATATTTATTGCAAACATGTTCTTTGATTTAGAAAATGAAAATTTTATAATTAATGGAGAAATAAAAAATTCACAAAATATGGCAATCATTTTGTTTTTGAACTGGATCCTAGATAACACAGCAGTTTTTCAAGGCATATACTCCTATCAGAATATGTTTATTTGATGCTCAGAATATAATCTGAGAACATGTGGCAGCAGAATATTGCATATGGGAAAGACAGTATGGCAATTATATGAACCTAAGTACTAGTTTATAATAATTCCAATAATTACAATTTTTAGACAAAACATTAAGTTATGAGCACAGCACAAATTTAAATTAAATTAATTATTAACAAAGTTTCTTACTGAGAAACAGAGCTGCATCATCTACAGTCCTAGCTAATATTCCAGGTACATCAAGAGAATTGCATAATGGAATTAAACCATGTCTGGAAACTAATCCATAGGTAGGTTTCAGACCAACAATACCACAAAATGCAGCTGGATTTCTTGTTGAACCACCAGTATCAGAGCCAATAGCGCTGCAAATATTGGTTTCAACAAAATATGACATAAAATTCCAATTTCACACTGAAATAGCAGCGAAATATAGTTAGTTTGAATCAATGTACACAAACTGCATTTTATAAGTATTTACTTTATTTGGAAGTTTTAAGTATTCACTAACTTCAGCAAATCATGCATTTTTTTACATTGAGGAAAATAATTCATGAAAAATTTAGTTCATGGGATCTTTGAAACTCATTTTTTATACAGTGCACCAATATTTATTTCATTCTTATAAAAATATATCTGAACCTTCTTTGATTCAATTTAACATCAAATAAATTATATCTTTAATAATTTTATTAAATAATTAACCCTTTCAGATTTACCTAGTATCATTATTAAAATATAACCTGATATAAAAAATTAGGTTTAAAACAGACTACTTGTTCTTAAAACTAGATATTCTAAATATGAGCAAATTATTTTGAATTTTTTATTATTATAAATAAAAATAATTGAACTGAATATGTCTTCAAAGTTTACATTATTGCTGATATTCTTCTGCACCTAAAGACTGATTTTGATACTGATTACAGTTTTTAGCATCCAAATTCATACACTTATGTCATTTTCAGAATTTTTTACTGCAAGCATTAACAAACCTTGGAATAAAAAAAAATTAAAATTAAAATTAAAAAGGGAAGGGAGAGAGAGAGAAATTGAGTAGAACATACATTTAAAAGCACACTTCAGTATACTTTGATTTAATTTTTCAATGAAAATGCAAAGTATATGCTTTATTACAGAAAATTTGACAATAAATAAATACTTAATAAATTAATAGTACAATATGAAAATATGACCAGTTTGATTAAATCAAGAGAAGAACCACACATAACAGTATTCTGCACTCAAATAAGAAAGAGAGGAAAGGAAATAATTATCTTTAATGCTCTTACTAAAGAACATGAATTTTTGGCTGAAAACAAATTACAAATAATCACAAAGCAAACAATATTTAACACAAATATTTAATTTATTCAAACTTGAAATCGAATGAAATTTCCAATATGTAAGCTTTAAATTAAAAAAAAAGACCTACTTCATGCATAAATAAATTACAGTAATAAATAAATATGTTTACACAAAAAAAAACTGTAAATCAAAATTCAGACAAATTATTATTTTTCTTAGAAAAATTTCAGACATTTCACTATTTGATTTTAACCAAACATGTGAATGCTGTCTGCCTTAGGAAGGTATACACATTCCTGAGGAAAATTTACTCATAGTTATCTTGCATGCAAGGAAACCTCCAGGGTAATCAGTCTGGATGAAACTACCAAGATTTCGGCATTTTAATTATTTGGCCACAGATGACAGAAAATTTTTATTTAACACAAGCAAAATTTACCCAAAGCAGGCTCCAGTAGCTACTGCAACAGCTCCTCCTCCAGAACTACCTCCAGATACAAAAAAATCATCATTTTCAAGTGGTTCTTTATTTATCTGTATACTATCATTGCTGGTTATGCAGGAATTTGAAGCACTGTTTATTAATTTTGACCTCCTTTCCAGATTATATTTCAAACCTGATCTCCATGGATTCTTAACTGGACCAAAATAGGAGTCAATAGTAGCTGAGCTATCAATTGAATCATGGAAATAAAGTTGAAAACCAAACAAACAAATTAAAAATTTATACAAGATGATTGACTTACTTATTCAATAAAATAAACATAAAATAACATCATAATTATTGAAAGAACATATTTGTATGAATATATTGTATGTATGATGAAATTTTAATTTATATTATAAAGCCTCTGAATTCTTTTTAAGAACATTTGCCCCATCTACTTTTTCCCATATGATATGCTCAGTAAAATTTCAATATATTTTACAGCTCCATCTATAGTTAACAATAGTTACTTTGAACACTTAATTTTTTAGACTAAAAATTTCAGATTATAATATACTTCTTTTTCAGCTGCTTAACCTCTCTTAATAAGATTTTTTGAATGAATCATAACAATAGAAAAAAAAGAGTAAAACTCCCACCTAATCCCATATAATGATTATGTCAAATACAACTATGACATTTTGAAAATGACATAATCACTAATAACATTCATTAACAAGACTTTCGTACATACGTGAAAGTAGGTAGTTTGCATGTGCTACTGAGGAACATGAACATGCAACTATTCATCCACCCTCTATTTTGTAATAAATTGTTAAAATTCCTTTTATGCGAGAGTACTTTTACACAAGCAGACAAAAATGAGTTGACATAATTGCCCATATCTCTAATAATCTATAGTACTCGCATAGTAATGACTAGTAACTTGTTTTATTTGTCATGAAATGCATTGTTAAATTAGTCATAAATTATAACCGAAGAAAAATTTGTGATATTTCCTAACAAAAATAGCGTTTTAGGATTTTGGCCCTCATCATTACAATAGCAATGCAGATTTTGAATAATATAAAAAATTATTTGATTTCATCGTTAATAATTGTGGAAAGTGCCATAAATAAAGTTTGACATAAAAAAAAACCTAACAGAATTAATGGAAAAACTAGCTTATCAACACTTATCAGCAGAATAGAGATTACATATCAGTTCATCTAAACTATAAATGATATCCATTCAGATCAGTAATACTTCACAACATGAATATCAAATCATCTATAACAAAGCTGCATTCCAGCAGCTATGAAGGTACTTACGTATTATCGCAACCAGGTTGGCGCGATTTGTAACTTTGAGTAAAAAAGTATGAATAGAAAGAAAATGTACATTTATTAATTACAGATAATTTTTAATACAGTTTTTTATATTATTTTGTTTTAAAATATAAAATATCAATTAAACCCTTCCGGTTTCGAATTTGAATAAGTTACAAAATTATTTTTTCGGCGGAAATCTTTTAGCACTGAATGAAAACCGTCTTCGCCATTAACAGCTTGAGCTTGGCGCCATATAAATTCAATAAGGTATGAGTCAAGATGATGACGGGTTGCTCCTCTCTGTTTTTTGTTGCGCCATTTGGCTGAGCCCCACATGCGCTCTACATGTTGTGTGTGAACGCCCGTGTTGGGATCCACAAAGTTATATTTGTGATTAACACTTTCATGCAGAAATCCAGCATTTTCCAACTCACTTGTCTTGTATCCTTTCCAGCAATCCGAATAAATGATGCTTCCTTCCTTGATATTTTCGCAAATTTTTTCCATGAGGGTAACGGCGCATGAAATAAAAAAAAAATTAAAAAAAAAAAAAAACGAAAAACCACATATAACACGTAGGGTTGCCATAAGTAGGGTCGCCAAATTTGGCGATTTATGCGAATTTTGGCCTGGTTGCGTTAATACGTAAGTACCGCTATGGTATACACTGAAGCAGTGTATCAGAGCTGCTATTTATTCCATAACCCCTCAGATGCCTGTAATACCTGACATGAATTTAAGTACCACTTGGACATACTTGCAATAAAGTAATATTATATTAAAATTCATTAATAACTTCTTCAATTTCATCATTAATGAGTAAAAACATTTTACAGGTATTTTTCTAGCTTTTCATCATGTTCTAATCAGCTTCTAGTTAATCAACCTGTCGCTGACCACGTTTTGGCAATGAGAATATATATTTCTACCGTAAACTCTCCCATATGAGAACATTTTCCTAGAGAACCTACTAAATATGTCTCACTCACTTATTTAAACATAAAATTAGCTTTAAAAAATAGCATAGCATATGAAACAATAAGAGTTCAATATTATTCATGCATGAGTCAAGATATAGATAACCTCTTGAATAAATACTTTAATGATAATAACTTTAAAGAATAAATACTCTAATGATAACTTATGCTTTATTGAATTGTTAAAATGATATACACAATACAACAAATATATAACAGCAAAAAATAAGATGCAATATTGCTAAAATGTTGCCAAGAAATCTTCAGTAAATCACGTAAATATTCAGCAAGAACCATTTTAAAATACATATTACAAATCAGGAACCATAAATGCGAAAGGATTTTTAAAAAATATGGAAAATTTGTCAGTTTTCATCAACTTATGTAATTGTAAAAGCTCTACAAAACTCTGTGAGTTGTTTTATTATACTAAAGATTAAAATATCAAAGACTGAATATAATCAAATTAGCATCAAGCTTTCCATTCTAGGATATAATGACTGTGCAGAAGATGGTTTTCAGAAATTTTTGTATTAAAGTTCAACATACTTGTAAAAGTTTCAATGGTTCGTTCTGATTATCCAGATTCCGATGAATAATGGTCAACTTATTAGCAGCTTTGTGAATTTGTGAAAAGCATTTATTTTGTTATCAATCGGCCTATAGGCATTTATGGCTTATAAAATAATAAAAAGATACAAGAAATTTTATAAGCCCTTCCCCGGTAAAGACTATGGCTGATATTTAAATTTTTACAGCTGTTCAGAAATAATGGTTAAATAAGACGCATATAAATCCACATGCATACATAGAAGATATGCATGCCCGAGTTGGCTGTTGTTGCCATACTTAGAAATATATAGTGTTGTTGCCATACTCAGAAATAAAATATCTTAGTTAGAAATATGCCAAAAATACAACAACAACCTTTTGAAACAAGGAGAGGCAGATAATCAGAAAGTACCATTTCAGATAAAAGTTGAAAGAAACTGTTTTGCTTAGTGAGCCAAGGTCTTCCAATTTTGAAATCTCCCACCAGAGCTAATAACAAGTGTTGAATGGTTATACATAAAAAATTTCTTGTACTAAAACATAAATTAATTCTATACTAAATACAAATCATAAATACAACAGAGCAATAATACAAATTTAATAATATCATGGAACAAATATACCCACATATTTATACAAATTTATAATATTATTTTAATCCTGTATGAAAGTATGTTTTCAGTTTTCTATACACATGGCTATATGATATTTATTGAAAGAATAAAAGAAAAATTTTCAAATGCTTGTACCTGAAATTAAATAAATTTTTAAATCCTACTTACCCCATTGCAAATTCATCTAAATTAGTTTTACCAACTACAACTGAGCCTTCATTATAAAGTTTTTCAACAACTGTTGCATTATAGGGAGCAGAATAATTACTCAGCATCTTTGAAGCACATGTTGTCCTAATATGTTTAGTGCTCCAGTTATCCTTAAAAGCCACAGGAATACCATCTAAAATTCCTAAAGATGTACCTAAGAAAATTTTATTAGAATTTAAAAAAACTTTCATTTGATGATTAATTTTACTTGATTATGAGTTCTATCTACTAGTCACATTGCACCCTAATTCCAAATGGTATCACCCAGCCCTTTGAAAAAATTATTTATAAAGAATTATGCTTCAGTACACCATTATGTGTTATTATGTTGGATAACTAATTATCCAATGTAATTCTGTTGGATAATTAGTTATCCAACAGATTACCACAGATTTAATAAACAAATTATGATTATTCAAAGTTAAAATAATTATTAATTCCATAACATTAAATTCAAATAAAAGTTAAACAAATTTGTTGTTCAAAATACTGTATGCATTATTACTGAAAAAAACATATACAGGTGAAATACAAGCTCTCATATCTAAAACTGAAGTTTTTCTAAAGTTATTTCATTATTTACAAAACTTTATAGTTTAGATCTGCCATAATGACAGCACCAACTACAAACACAAAACTCAAAGTAAAAAATTACAAGGGAAAATGACATAAGCAGAGAAAAGGTGGCATAAACATACTTTGAATCATATCTATGCTGGCAAAAGGATATATACATAATATTGATTTTTTCCCCTGCATTAGGACTATGAACAATAAAAATAATCTAGCAATAAAAATTCTTCAAATTTTCAGGAATATGAAAAAAAAATTTATGGTGGGAAGTCTCTCACCCCATTTCATAAAGCCTGAATGGTACTTCCTTGTTAAAGCAACCATCACATAAGCCTTTGGTGACATCACACAGTGTGACCACTTTAACATGGAAGCACCTCTGAAGTTTTTATTCTTAATTATATAATCTGCTTCTTTAATAAAATAACGCAATATAACTTAAAATTACGGTTTCCTTGGGTAGTACTTAATAGGCATGAAATCCATTGAAAAATTATATTCTATACCTTTAACTGAATTTTTAATTTAAATTTTCATATTATTTCTCAAAGTCTTCACGGAAAAGTCCATGAGATAATTTTGTAGCTGAAAAATAAGCTATTAAGAATTATCTTAAGCATTAAAAATTACCAAACTTGAAGCACACATAAATGACAAGCTACAGCATACAAAACCTGATATTTTTGGTCCCTGAAATTACCTAACAAGAATATCCTAGAAAAACGCATATTTGATTAACTATAGTGAAAGATTCACTGGAAGTCTCATGAAAACTTCTAGTGAAAAAGAATGATCTTCAGATATTTTCACTAACTTTTGAAGCAGGCCCATAGAGTAATATGACATTCAAATCCCTTTTAAATCATCTAATTTTTAAGACAGCTGTATGAGACAGCTTTTTGGCATTAATGAATATTCAAGATAATAGTCACAGATGATTCACTCAGCCATATAGGAAATAATTCTGTGTTTGTCATTAATTTTGCAACATAATTGAAATTATGTACTGTAAAAAGTAAGCTTCATTTGTTTCTTATATAAAAGTTCATATATTTGCTTAATGATTCATATCTGTCACTCTAAGGAAGTAAATCTCCTTTTAAAAAAGTTTCAGCTCATGACTTAAGTGGATAACTTACTCCTCTCTGAAAACCATACTCGGTAAAATAATTTTAATTATTTTTACCAGAATACATATCAGAAGAGCCTCAAAAGTAAACATTAACAACATTCATAATTTACTTCACCATGCACCTTCAGCAGAATGTGAATGCATGCATCTCCAGTTACTTAATTGAAAAAAATATCTAATACTCAGTTTTCGTCATATAGTTTATAACAGCTTTAATTAAAGCACTCATTTTGAATAAACTAATATACAATAATAATAGTACAATTTGAACTCACATTTATAACATGCAACTTCACATCAAAATTTTGCATTTACATATTTTGTTTAGTGACAGCTCACATCCATTTCAGTTGTAATGATAAAATTGCATTCATAATAAATTCTAAAAAAATACCATGAACATAAAAAAGTAAAAAAATATATAATGTGAGTGATAAGAACTTCAGTTTCATAATAAATTTTGGAGGGGGAGGAAGACTTTTCAACATTTTGACTTATCTAATGCAAATAAATTCAGTGATATTAAAGCATAACCAAAACAAAAGAGAAATATAAAAATTAAACATACATTTAAGCATAAAATAATCTTTCTAAAATAAAATTTAAAAAAAATACTTTTTTAGAAAGGCATGTACAAACTACATTTATACTAATGTAAATCAGATTACCATCTAAAATTCTTCGTTGTGCTAACTCTGCCTGATTACAAGCAATATCTTCTGTAACAGTTATAAATGCATTCAAATTCTTTATTTGATTTATTCTCTTCAAGCACATGGAACACAGTTCTGGAACACTTACTACCTTGTTCTTAATTAATTGGGAGACCTAAGACAGAAAATTACTAAAATAATGTAGTATATACAACATCCAAATATTTCGATGAAACTGAAAATAATTACATATTTAAAATTATAGGAGGTTAAAACTTTTTACATGAATATATGTTATTCATTTCAATTACATGATTAAAAGAATTTACTGTAAAAAAAAAAATTCACCTTGGTAATGGGCAAATTAAGAATAGATGATGTCATTTTCTTTCTCTCACTATGTCAAATTTCTGATATGTTTCAAAGTAATAATAGTGGAAAAAACCTACTGAAGAAAGAAAAAGTAATGTATTAAATTTATAATGAAAAGAAACATATATTCATTATTCAATCAACTGCAATTATAAGAAAATGTTCTACATAACTTTTCAAAAGGTTTAAAATCAGGTTAGGTTAGGTTATTCAGTTATGGCAAAGCACACGAGGGCTATCTGCCTAAGGGGAGGGATGCCTTCGTGGGGGACTTTCTAAGGGAAACTGGCTCGTATACACGTTACACATGGGGAAAACCACGAAAACGCCCATGCAGCCAGCCCGTTCGCGGGATTCGAACCTCAGACCGAACTACCAGTGTTCAGCGTCTTTACCGCTCGGCCGCTGGTGGGCACGGTTTAAAATCAGAACAATATCATAATAAATCAACCATGTAATTTAGAGAGCTAATTCATTCTCCTGGATTACATGACCAATGTATTACAGTGATCATTTCTTAAATTAAAATCTATAGTACCAAATGATTCACAAATAATAGAAACAGTAAAATTTCAATAATTTGAAAAATACAGAGAGTAGTATAATGTGGTTTTCCAAGAAATGCACAGAAAGACATGAGATTTATTTTAATATTGAAAATTCTGTTAGAATAGTTACACATTTCACCAACAAGTAGCATTACCCAAAATTAAGCAAAGCAACAACCTTGTATCCAGCATAGATTTTAGTCAAGATTCTATTGATTTCAAGGGTAAATTTCTGTGGCAGAATTCTTTGTTGCTGATGAAGATGGACCTGTACCTGTTTGCCCTTGAAATTGATACAGTCAACTAAAATCTATGTCAAACACAAAGTTGTTCCTTTGCCTAATTTTATGTTTTACTTTGGTGTGTTTCTCTTCTGTCTTGAAGCAGCACTTCATTTTATGTCAGAATTTCATAGAATGGTACAGCACAATTTTCAACACAGCAAGGATTACATATGTTCAGTGTTACAACTGTCATTCACGAAAATGGTCATCAGATGTGGCATAATACACTGCAGAGCACTGAAGAGCGTTAAGCTGTAATTCCTGTGACATGATGGTCAATAATATTTTAATAATGCCAATAACATCAGCCAACTTTTGTACACTAGTAATTTTATATCTCCTTAACCAAAAGTCACAAAGTGTATGGTCTGGAAACCCTGAAAGTCATTTATGTAGAAACGAATGACTGATGACAAGGTTACCATCCAATTTCAATCCCAGCATGTTCTGGAGAAGACATATGCAGAGGTAGTCTACTCAGCATGAATGTTACACTATGCAGCACGTGCCTTTCAAGAGCAAGGAAAAAATGCTACACCTTTAAAGTGCTGATAAACATTCAAATGTCACAGAAACACTTTGAAACATACTGCTGTGGACTTCCACAAAGAAAAAGAGGCCTGTAATGAATAGCATAATGAATTGCCACCACACTCTCTTCTTTAGCTGATACAAAAAGATTTCTACAATCATGTGTGAATTCTGTCTTGCCCAGATGTGCTAGTGTGTATGCATTTACACTTTCATTAAGAGAAAACAGTACTTTGTTGGTCCACAGGGCATTTGATAGTCAGTCCACATTATTTTTCATCTGTTGAAAAGCCCAATTTGTAAATTCATGATATCTTTCAGAACTGATCAGTTTCAGTTCCTGTATGTGTTGGATCTTGTAAGAACACATTTTGAAAACGATCTTGAGTGATGAACACATAGTTCCCTAAAAATGAAACTCTTTTGGGACTGCTAAAGCACTACCTGCTGGTGAAAAATGTAGATTATTCTGGCAATAAATTTTTCATTAAAAAGAACCTGTCTTTCTGCGCATTTCTGTGAAAAACATATTGAGCACCCTTTACACGTTTTGAAGCTAAATATTTATGTTTCCTATCCCTGAATCACCTCTCATATACTATTTTACATAATCAAAACATGAAACTTCATAATATTTTTAAATTATATTGAAATAGAAAGTTTGGAGTTAAGGAAATAATTACATCAATTTGTAAAAGATTTATGATCAAAAATTGACAATGGAATTTCTGTCTACAGACAAGTGCATTTCTACAGCAACATTAAAGATTTCTGTTTTATAGATTGATTATGATCTTACACTCCCTCTTTTTCATGGGAGGGGGGAGGATTTACCTGAATCATGTACAGTGATGATAATAAAGCTTACATATAGCTCACAGAATAACACTTTTATTTCGAAACTAATTAATTGCAAAAATTAACTATGACAAGAAACTGACTCTGAGTATCTCCAGATGAGTGTCCTTCTATATATTGTCTTTAAAATGTGTCCTACTATATATTGTAAATTAGGGAAAAAGAAACTCTTCCTTAATTTCTTTTTAAGTTTATAAACTAACAAAAACTAAGTTACATGCAAAATTAGCCCACATATCCAGTCTTATTGTAATAAAATTTCATGGAATATGTAATATGAAAACTGGCATTGAGATATAATATATTACATATTTTTATTAATTTTTTCTTTAACATCTGCTTAATGTCTTTTTGTACTTAATTTGACTAAGAACTTATCTAAAACAAATCACATGTAAAATTATCCCACAAATACTTGATCAACTTATCAAAATAAAATATAAACAGGACACTATGAAAACTGGCATACATGATTTCCTTAAGACATCATTTAATATAATTTTTATTTTTATACAATATTTGAGAAGAACTATAAGAAAATAAATTTTTGATAAAATATAAACAAACATTTGCCACAATCTTTCTAGTTGACATGCGTATGCATTCAACATAAAATGCAAGTTGCTGCATGAATGTACTATCACGAACATCAAAAAGTTATTTTAACAGATTCTTCTTTAAAAATGCCTTTGTACTAAATCATTTTTGGAAAAAGTTAATTGTTTCATAATTTTTATCTTAAGATATTTATATATAAAGAAAGAAAGAATCAGTGTTCTTGGACTTTTCTCTCATCAGAATTGGATTCAGAAAAGTATGTATATAAGCATGTATGAAGAGCATTCAACTGAAAGTGATTCGAGGTATCCGTGAGATGTGTAGCGACAGAAATGAGACAGATACATAGATAGGAACAGCAATATTTAATGATTGAAATGTATACAATGTTTACCCACTGCGTTAAGGCAGGCGTCCCATTGCTTGTAAAGGTTACAAATTCCATCCACGGAGAACAATGTTGATTGATCATGGAACCAGTTCATAACTGCAGCCTTTATGTCCTTGCCAGACTGAAAGCATTGACCCTTTAGGCTTTTCTTCAGCAGTCCAAAGATGTGATAGTCGCAAGACGACAGATCTGGACTGTAAACTGGATGTTCCAAGACTTCACACTTTTTACGGGCCAATGCCTTGACACACACCCGTGTGACATGCGGCCTTGCATTATTGTGCAGAAGGATGACACCTGACAACAGCATACTTGGATGTTTGTTTTGATTGCCTTATGCAGCTTACCAAGCATTTCGGTGTACCTTGGGCATTGATAGAGATGTGCGGCTCCTTAAACTCCAGTTATAAGGGACCTTGAATGCCGTCAACATCACCTTTCCAGCTGAGTGCTGAGTTTTGAATGAATTTTTTGGACCTAGGTGAGTTAGGATGTTTCCACTGCATGCTGACGGACTTCCCTTCCAGTTAGAAGTGGTGACACCAGGTTTCCTCCCCTGCTGCTATGTGCTGCAGAAAATTGTCACCGGCAGCCATGTAGTGTACCAAACGCTGTAAACGAAGGCCCATTTGTTGTTGTGTTCCCATTTGTGGTGGTCAGACAGTATGTGGGGTACCCACTGGCAGCAAACGTTTCGATACTTCAGAATGTTGCTGACAATATTGTGAACAGTACTGATGGAAACATTCAACTCATTTGCAACGTCACAAATGTTTCGACATCGATTTGCCTTGATTGCTATGTCAATGTCCATAATCAGCTTTATTTGTCACAACTTTGTGTGCCTGACCGGACCGCAGCAAATCTGTTGTCTCCTGGAGACCTTTGCTAAAAATTCTCGCCCATCTCATCACCGTGGGCTTCGACACACACGTGTCTCTGTACACAGCCACCATTCTTCAATGAAAGTCCACCGGCTTACACCCTTCCAGAGTTAAAAACTTAGTTACAGATTGCTGATTTGTTTCCGATGCAGTTGCATCCACACCAACCACTTTTAAATGAATGCCCCATCCTTATGACTGAAGTTAGCACACATCTGCTTCTGCACATGTGTATGCACGGTACATACATCTTCACTATCGTGTTTTTTTCATGAAAATCCAATGCAAATGTTTCACATCCGACACTTTGAATCACTTTCATTTTAACATGCCTTATATATTTATATGCGTGTGCATGTATGGATATACACAGCCACATGTACACACATATATGCACATATTTCTGAATCCAGTCCCCATAACAGAAAAGTTCCATATTTTTTTTTTCGAAATTATGTCTATTTGTTTTAATTAAATAATCCAAATTTACTTCTTCTTGTACGTTAAACAATTTACAAACATGAATTTGATTGATTGTTTAAGGCATATGGTCAACAAATTCAAATTCATAATTTTTTAACTTGTTATACTATAGTTAACTATGCATCCTTTCAGGATTTCACACTAACTTCGTATCTATCAGTACCAGATTCTGATGTGTTACTTATTAATTACATGACATTTTATACTGCTGTTCATAGCATTCTTTTTCATTTTGCTTTTTCAAGCACTTATTTCATTTATTTATTTATTTTTATGAATGGTGGGCACTTGCTTATAACAGCATTGGCCACTACCAAGGTCAGAAGTGGTGACCATTTTATTGTGGAGGCACCAAATAGGCGGCTACTGCTACCTGCTATGAAGGGACAGACAATTTTACATCCATGCCTTCTCTGGTATTCGAACCTGGGCCCTCCAGTATTGCAGTCAGGCTCCCCTAACCCAGGGATAAACAGAAAGGGCTAGGTCATTCCTTTGTTCGACTCCTCGCCGACGCGAGCCTCATGGAAGGGGTTA
>KK112003.1:77866-94631 GCA_000611955.2 Stegodyphus mimosarum | reverse complement strand
TTATCTTCATGAATCTAAGTCAGAGGACGACTGTTGATGACAGCTTCAATTTCGGTCAGCGTGTTTTGAATTTCTTCATAGGTGAGGCGTTATCTACGGAAAATTTTCTTCAAAGGGCTTTTTACAGAACGTACCATGCGCTCCCAAAGTCCGCCCCACCAACTAACTCTAGGAATAATAAATTTTCACGTGATACTATTTTCTCTGATATATTGCTGAACGGCAGGTTGAGAGATTCCACTCCAAACTTCTTTTAAAAAACAATCGGCCTTTATGAAGGTTTTCGCATTGTCACTATAAATTATTTTGCATAGTCTTGTTCTGAAAATGAACCTTTTAAGAGCTAATATAAATTTTTCAGTACTCAAATTACTTGCTACGTCGAGATGGATAGCTCTAGTGACAACACAAGTGAATAACACGATGTATGCCCTTTCTGAACCTGTTTTTTCTTTGATATAAAGGGGGTCGACAGCGCAGGTCAGAAAGGGAGGAGATTCATTATTCTATCCCTCGGTAATGGAGCAATATCTTGTTTTCCAGGTGATGCACTGAATCTTTTACAAATCATGCACTTTTTAACACTGATTTACGTTTTCTTCCTTTAATTATAAAATAATTTTCCCTCAGATAAGCTAACGTGCGTGTAATACCAAAATGGAAATATTTTCTATGAGCATTCTTAAATAATAAATTACTAAAATTTCCATCTGGCAGAACCCAAGGATGTTTTTCCTTTTGAGAAAACTCAGAAAACTGAAGTGTTCCAGAAATGACTAACAAACGACTAACTAATTTTGGATTCATATTATATAACGATGAATCTTTATCAATAGGCTTTTCATGTTTTAGTGACATAATTTCACGATTAAATGCAACACGTTCTGTCTGTTTTATCCAATATAATTCTGCCTTTTCAATTTCTGAAGATGAGAGTTGACCTGAAAGTTTAGATTTCCTCTTATCAATGCTGTTTAAAAATCTTAAGACCCATGCCGTAATATTGTACACCTTGTTTAAAGAAATAAAATTCTCCAATTTTAGCAACGAATCTGGAAATGCATCACCAGCACAAGATAATTGCGCAAAATTCAAATTGGATCTATTTTTGTCTATAATATCTTTAGCATCATTATTAATATCGATATTTTCGGGTTTGGGCCACATGGCGCTTGGCATTGATAACCATGCAGGGCCATAAAACCATAACTTCAATGACATTATTCAATTTTTTACCTCTGGTTAAAAGGTCACTTGGATTATCATTTCCTGGGATATGGTTCTAAATTTTGGGATCAGTTAAAGATTGAATTTCCATAACTTTCTTCGCTACAAAGGGTTTCCAATTCAAAAGTGATCCCTTAATCCAATGTAGTGTTATGGTTGAATCTATCCACATATAAATGTCTAAGTTCTGGGAAAAACATGTTTTAGATATTTGCTCATTCTTTCCTCCATAAGTTCGAGGCGAGGAATTGTTAGACTTTTAATGGGTGAGATACTACATTTGGCCCAAATTAGACAGGTTTTGATTTCATTGTCATTAGCGATGTCACGGAAATAGGCAACAGTCCCATAAGCCTTAGATTCCTTTCTGAAAAGCCTTTCTGAAAAGATATGAACTTGTATTCTATCGGAAAATTCATAACCTTGAGGGAAATATTTTGGAGGTATTTCATAATCATTAAAATGCTCAAATTCCGAGATCCAGCCTTCAAATTCTTCTTTCAAATCACTGGGCAAAACAGTATCCCACTCCAAATCCCGTTGTCATGTTTCTTGTAATAGATGTTTCATTCGAACAAAAAAAGGGGCAAAACATCCTATGGAGTCAGATATTTTCAGCAAAACCTTGAGAGCAACGCGCTTAGTTGGATTAAATTTCCAACTATCAGGAAGGGATTGCATCTCAAAATTCAAAGTATCAGATTCTAAGATGAACAGAATTAGTGTTTAATTTTCGCAAATTCATTCCTGATTTTTTAAAAATATCTAAGGCAGTTGACGACAAATAAAAAGCTTCATCATCAGTTTTAGAACCCGTTATTAAATCATCTACGAAAAAGGAAGAGTCTAAAATCTTAACAACTTCGGGATGTTCATTATATTTTCGAGCATGATGTTTAATTGTAGCTGCCAATTTGAAAGGACTGCAAGTTACACCAAAGGTTGCACGCGTAAACCTAAAATAGTCAACATTGTCCTTTTCATCACTAAACCATAAAAATTTTAAGTAATTCCGATCATTCCGATTTTAGCGCATTTCGAACAAATATGATATTTTTCAAAGCAGAGAAAACATCGACCTTCTTTACGCAGTTTTCGCGTTTTTCGGGAACAGAGAGTGTCTTGCAATGCTCAGAATCGTGTAGGTTAGTGGAATAAAAAACGGAAGCCTTTTTAACATTTGTTGTTTATGCTGACGCTGCAGGTTTCTCACGCTTATAATTACTGGTAAATTTAATACTGCTGTGTTTATAGCTTCCTTTTTTAACTTTAGTTTGATAATTACAGCTTTGCATGCTGATTGTGGCTTCTCTAGATTCAGTTTCATGTTTAATAAATGAAAAAACTCTTTCTTCTACAACAATGTTTTCAGAGTTAGCTCGTTTACGATTAAAATCGAGAGCTATTTCTGGGGGTAACAACTTCAATAAAATGGACAGAGTAAATGTCCGTAGCTGCCGGCTATAACACTAAGAGAATTTAAATTTCTAATTGGAATTTAGCAACTATCATAGAGCTCTCGGAATTCCTTCGCATTAGCAGCATTTTTTACTTACTTCAGATTCAAAAGTTTACTCATATGAGCGTTAATTACTAGGTCTCGGAGACCAATTTTTAATAAATCAACAGCTGATTTATAATTCTCTTCACTAAGTGAAAAACCTGCAACAACATTATATGGACTACCGACAAGTAGCGTTTTCAAATATGAAAATTTAACAATGGGAGTCAAATTTGGATTATTTTCAAAAGCATTAGTAAATTGACCCCAGAAGTCTAGCCAAGAACTAGAATCACTATAAAATTTTGCTATAATAAGTTTTGGTAATTTCACTGAACGATCGACATTAGTGTTTAAAGCACTAGAATCATTTTTCAATTGCGTATTTTGAGAAGCAGTGATTTCGTTACGCAAATTACGTTCATTTACAAATTTCGTGATTTTTTACCGTGATTTAATTATTTTCTCACTATAATTTTCAGCATTTTCGATTTCTTTATCGAAATCGGCACCGGTATAAAGATTTTAAATATCTGAATTTAATTTCTTTAAAATTTCATATTTCTCATTGAGTTAATCTTTGCAAATATTCAAAAGATTAAATTTTTCTTCTAAAGATGTTGACTAGTTTTCAAGAATGATATGTAGTTTATTACATAATTTCGTTGTCTGGGTTCTCATCCCAATACGCCGTTTAATTAGAGTATCAATTTCCGTTGACATTTTAAGTTAACGATATATAACTTAATCATTCATTAATAAATGCTGAAACAGCTTACCTTGAATCCAAACAATCCAGTACTGCCGCGGACGCCAGCAAATGAAGATGCATAATATAAGCTTTCATCAATCGTATTCGGAATCAAAGGGTCTTTCATAAAATTAACTAAGTTTAATTAACACATTTAAAAAATCCTCATAATAATTATTATTACCGAGGATTTAATCTCGGTTCATATCGAAACTATCCGGATATAGCTCTTCAAACTCTTATCTAATTTAATTTGAATCTACATCTGCGTGAAAAAAATATATATAGGGTTACATTAAATACTTGGCGAGAATAAATCGGTGCCACAGCGCAATACTAGGGGCTTGCAACACACTGCCGCGGATGAACAATGACAAATGAACATCTAATTATTTCAGAATAGAAAAATGTTTTATTCCGTACAGTGTTGTCTCTGCTCGCTTTGAAATCGTTGAGTTTGTTAATTAAAAATTCATTAAAGGTTTACAAATATGAAATACATAATTAGAAATTGAAACTTCGGGCGTCCAAGTGCGCGTGTTAGGGTGGAGGACTACGTTATTTAAAATTTGATAGCTCTAGTTACCTCTTTTTTCATAATGCGAGGAATGTTGGAGTTTTTACTAATGTAAGTTTAAGTTTTAAAGTTCAATATTCAATAACACATGAAAGTCAAAATTAGGATAACAATTCTAAATCACATGACTATAACAAATACTGCATGGGTGTAACAGTTTGTGACATACATGATAAAACAACATTTAGACTGTGAAACTTGTGTGTTCAAATAAAACAGTAAATTATACCAGAAAATACTCCAACAGAAGGATTTAAGGTTGCGTTGTGTTATATTTAATCTATTGAGTCCAGTGTTCTAAGTTATAGAGAAGACATTACAAGATAAGTTAAATTAAATATATGATTTATTGGAGATAAACTGATTTAGCTCAAAATTTTACATGGGTGATGGTGGTGGTGTACAAAAATAAAATTAAATTTTTCATACCGATTTAACAAGTACATTACATAACCGCTTCCATGAAGATACATGCTGCCCTTAACATCAGACAAATGATGGGAACTTCTGCCACGTCACAGCGCAGCCACATTTTAGCTATAAAGGAAAAGAATGAAAATTAGTAAACTGAGCAGGTAATGGTAGCCTCGAAGCCTTCTGCCCCTTCTATGTGGGATTCGTCCTCATTGCGTCGCCCAACATAGGTGATTTTCTCTCCTCCATTACTTCAGACATCGTTCTCTGATAACGAAGACAGCTACTCGGGACGAAGCGACAGTTTACTGGTCTCGTGACACCTTCAGTATAATTTGCCTTCTCCCGTCTGCCAACGTCTCCTCTCTCGTAGATCGCTTCAAGCCTTTTTCTTCTTTCCGCCAAATACTCGTTTGGCGATCCCAGATGGTACAAAACAAAGCCTGCAAGTAAGCGAATCACCCCGTCTCCTCAACCTTGGCGTAGCGTAGTTGTGTGTAAAAAGTATCCGATCCAGCAGGGTGCAGAAATCTCACTTGATGACAGATATTTCCCAGACCACTGTCTGGCGGGCGAAGGAAATTCGAAAACAAAGTCATAAATCTTGATTTCTCAAAAGGCAACGTAAAAAGGTTTTCGAAAAGAATTAAGGATTTGTTTTTAAATACTAAATTAATACAAGACTGAAGAAAATTACTTCAGTTAAAATATAATAATCACATAGAAAAATTTCTTATGTTTTCTACAACACCAAACACGACCACCATAGTCAGAAAATCAAAAATTACTTCAATTAAAATATAATAATCACATAGGAAAAATTTTATGTTTTCCACAACACCAAACACGACCACCATAGTCAGAAAATATGGATCCCAAATTTAGAAGAAAAGGGGGTACGTTAACAAAACTTAATTAAACTTTAACACCAACAAGTGTAAGCAAAAACTTTTAAAAAGTGCTTTAAAAATTGACCTTAAGGGTCAACTTAACAAGAGATTAAGCAAACAAGTTAAGAATAAGTATTAACTGAACAAAAAATTTAAATAGTTAACCAAACTACCTTAGAGAAAAAGAAAAATTAATACTCAAGCAACTTAAAATCAGAGTTAACCAAAACTGTCAAAAAGAATTAAATGACAACAATTACTTTTCAACAAGGCAAAGAAATTTAAGATCAACTACAAAATAAAAACAAATTAATAACCTTTAAGTCTGAAAACAGAATTAAGCTAAATCATTACAATTAAGACATTTTAAATTCACAACTGAAATAGCTAAGTATGTAATACATAACAGGAACATTCATAGATATATACATACAGATTCTTCATTATTTAATTTCTCTAAAAATAATACAAGGCGATAATACTTGGTTTCAACAATTTGATAAATAAATTTATGCGGTTTAGTAAAAGTTTAGCTTACTGACCAAGACATTCAGCTTCCAAGTTTGGGATTGCTGCCACCATTTCCGATTCCCCTTGAGGAGTTAGATTTAAAAATAAACTAGGATAACTCGAGAGTTAATGTTTTCTCTTTGAGTGTTTTTTCTAGAATGTTCTTTTGCTGCTGACTAGTGTGTAACCTCCTTCAGTTCATAATGTTTTTACAATTGTTATGTCAAAATAAATTTTACTACAGTAGCTTATATTTTGAAATTCTAAAGTGCGTTATCAATATACTCAAGTTCTTCTTACTGAAACTTGTAATCTAATAACGATACGAAAATTCATTAAAAAAGAGTTATTTTTCTTTTATAATTCTTGCAAATAATGTGACGAGACCACGTTGTGTTAAAAATGAAGCCCGTCCCTATTTTCTAGAACACGAATTCTATAAGATTCTGCTAATAAGATCTTTTTCGAGAAATTATTGTCATGAAAATTATTGACCAATATATAATTTTCATGACAGACTTCAAGAATGCTCGTCTGTTACGACAAGAAATCTTTTACTAAACTGATATTTACATACAATTTAATAACTATTTCTCTGGAATTGATGTAGGATACCTGAAAATTATCTCCAATTTTAAACACTTCATTCCACATTTATCTTGCGTTACTCAAACCTTTTTATGTATATTTTTTTGGAAAAAGTATAAATTTTGTTGTATGTAATTATGCGGACAGAGGTGTCCTATAAAAATTTAGGTTTCCTAATTTACACAAATGTGATTTTTGAAACATTAAGATGCAGTAACATAATTATTTTCCTTATTTAAAACATTTTTGTTACTGGCACTGATTGAAATATTGGTTCAAGAATGTAAAATCGTTTCTGAAGGCCGCTGTTCATCTGACATATTTGTAAACTGACAATATTTTCCCATAGGAGTTTCAGTAAAATTAATTAATCCCTTCCTGGGAATGGGAAACATGTGATTACTCTATTGTTTAAACTCTACAACAGTGCATTTTGCACAATTTCATGACAAGAAATCAATGGAAATCGTTAAATCTGGGCCAAAGAAATATGAATAAAATATTAAAATACAAAATTAGATGCACAGTTTATAAGGTATATCTCCCACATTCTTAACGTGCCTTCGTGGTGTAATGGTCAGCACACTGAGCCGGTAATTCAGAGGCCCGTGGTTCGATCCTCGGCGAGGGCAATGCATATTTTTCATCTCTCTTGTTCCAAAAAAAATACCTAATGTCTCTACAGTGGCGCCCGAACTAAAAGGGTTGTGGATGATGATTCTCCACGTCCAGGATTTGGCGACTAGGTCCCCTAAAACCCTAGTCGCCCTTTAAAAAGGGGAGTATATAAGGTATATCTCTCACATTCTTAGCGTGCCTTCGTAGTGTAATGGTCAGCACACTGAGCCGGTAATTCAGAGGTCCGTGGTTCGATCCCCGGCGAAGGCAATGCATATTTTTCATATTGCCTGCTTGTAATTAACCTAATGTCTATACAACTTAATTAAAAATTTATCGTAATCTAATTTAACTCTATTGTACAATGGCGACTGGCCGGCATAAGTAGAACGTAATAAAGAATAAAAAAGGAAAGAAACGTTATTGAGGAGTTGATAAGGACTCGTTTTTTCTGAAAACAATAGATGATTGTTTTTCAGGAGCATTTTCTCGTATTTCTTCTTTCCTTCTCAGCACCACTCTGCTCCGTTTGAGACTCACTAGGCCTCATTTTACTCAAAATTTGCCGAGTGCGATTTGTTGTTAACATTTCAAAATAAAGTAAAATATGATATTGTAAATGAAGATGCTTTAACGAAGTGTTATTGTTATATGAGAACTCTAAACCTTACTCCCTTCTGCAAACAAAACGAAGACTGCGAAGAACTAGGACCATGCATGTAATACCAACTTTCTTTACTGTCATAAAGTTAACTTGATCTTGCAACGAAACCTGGCGACTTCTCGCAAAGGCGTGAATAATACCAGTACAGAAGAAGGGTAAAATAAACTCTTTATTATTCGTCAAACTCTTAACACGAATGCACGCACTTCATGCTCACAATAACACCGGCGGCTTGCGGTGGAACTTAAGAATAATTTAACAATAAATTAAAAGATAATTAGTAGTGCTGGACTAACAACATAGTTTAAAGCTAACTAGGCTGACTCAACAACCTATTCGACGATATACTTATTAAATGGACAAAAGGCGTATCAACAACTCAGCGTAACAGCAGAAAGCGCAAAATAGTAACATGCGCGGACTTTCGAAATCACGCTCTGAATAAACCTCAAGTTTCGTTGCTTTTTACACTATCGCCACTCAAATCAGCTGTTGGTGATTTGAGTGTTAGAAGCGCGAGTCGGCTTCAGTTTCAAATATTCTGTTCACGAAACACTTTTATCAGATATTTTGTTGCCGAAATCGTTTGCAAGAGATAAGAAACGTTCGTAAATCAAGATTCCTGTATATAAATTTACGATCAATATTGTTGAGAATAAAGGCCACATAAACACATTTATAAACACTGTGCGTATACTATACCAATGGTTTTAAACCAGGGAAATTTGATAGTTTTAGAAGGGAACGCAATCAGGTCTTTCATTTCCTGTTAGAGATTTAGTTTTGCTTTTTGAACATAAAAGAGCTATTTTTATCGCCATAAGAGCTATTTTTTACTTTTATATTATAAGTTTCGGCATTTTTTAACATTTTCTACACTTTTTCTTGTTTAATTTATAAAAAACATAAAAAAAAATATTAATTTAAATAAATGTAGGTGTATTTATCGAGTTTTGAAGAAACAGAGCAGAAGAATGATTGTTTAACAATGGTGAAAACAGTGAGTGGAGTAACAAAGTTTGAGAACTAACTGTACCAGATAATATACTGTTATTTATACTGATTTTAACAATTACTTTTTATCAAACAGTAATTCTTTCAGGAAGCGGTTCACAACGAAGGACTGGTTATATAGAATTTTCACGATTTTCCGCATATATAGCTAAAGTACTAAAAACATCTGCCTTAAGGACTTCTTTCCGTAAAAATCCCTCCTGATACAAAGTGTCCAAGCAGGCTTTGCCATAACCAGTTAATCCAAGATTGATTCAATAACGTTCCTTTTTGCATGTTAATATGTAACGAAACGTGAAAAAAAGTTCAACGATAATTTTCAAAAATTTGTACATTTGTTTCATATCATTTGTTTTATTTTAAATTTTGAAGTCTGAAGTGAAAACTTACAAAACTCACGTTATAAATTCGTCAGTACATTTTTCATCATTGAAAGAAATGTACACCAATATGTAAAGAACTATATTTAAATTCAACTTCCCTTTTCTCGTTTCAACTACAAGAAATTTTAAGCCTTCGGTAGATATAAAACTTTGTACAGGTACATGCATTGGCTACAGCTCTGACACATAAAGTAATCGGGACTAATAAGAGAAAATATACAGTTTCTAGTAATCAATTAGTCCGAAATGATTATAACATCAGTCTTGGAAAAGAGACATTGGGATGATTTTTGTCTGGAAGCAGGCTGATAGAAAAATGAGCAATGCCGTTGCCGGAATTCGAACCTCAGACCTCTAGAATACGCGCTGTGTGTGCTGGCCATTACACCACGAAGGCATGCTAAGAAAGCGGGAGAAATACCTTATAAAAGGCTTTTGATTTCTTGTGTAGATTGCATCTATAGTTACTTTGCTACTAGCAGTCGGGGGTAGTTCAAAAGCACTCTTGGAATGAACATTAGTATTATTGCCACAGAAAGGATTACTGTTTCGACAATTGGTTTCAATAAAATATTGCTCGTACTATTAGATTATAGTTCTAAGTAGTTTAATGATTAGAAAAGCAGACAGCGTACTAGGAGTGCCATTATTTTAAAAACAATAAGAGCCTTCCTAACAAATCTTTCTAAGATAAAAGATAAAAACGCAAAGACGAAGAAAATATATTCCATGTATATGTGGGTGGGGATTGAAGATGATATTCTTCGCTAATTAATACTTCCACACTTTTTCCACGCCACGGAAACATTTAATGATATAAAGAAAAATCTATACAGATTAAATTAGATAACAGTGCCTTAGCGCACTTCTCGCGCTTGTTGGATACAATACAAACACAGTTTGTTCGATACAATACAATCAGTTTGTTATTTTAAATAGCCGCTCGGCGCTTACTCGCGCTCGCTACCATTGTCACTACTTCACGCGGTTCTCTGACATCCTCGTCTCCACCTTGCTCTCACTGGAGGTGCAAATGGGATGCCCTCTGGTGGCTACGGAACTTAGGGATCCCACATATATACAAATTTAGTAATTATAATTAGTAATTATAAAAATAGCAAAATTACAACCCCGTTCCACATATTCATGTTACAGCAATAAATAATGAGATAAACGGATAATTGATATATACAGGATAGTTCAAAACTGTATGTCAAAAATGTAAAGGCAGTTAGAGAGGACTTGAATAAGCATATTTCGTATAGGAACGTGTGTGCGGGAATGTCGCATTAAGGCGATAGCACATAAAGTAATATGAATCACAGGGAACTGAAAAGACAAGTAAAGACAAAAGAAAAAATATTAACAATTTACAATAGGTGCTCGAAAGACCGGCCACCAACAGCTATACAGGATTAATAGCAGCAGTGCATGAATCGTTGTACATTAGAAAAGGCGTCAGGCATGTCGAGCACATATCCAATAGCAACAGAGAAGCGGCCAACAAGATCTTCTGCAGATGTGACGGGACTCTTGTACACGTGACTTTTAATATGATTCCAAAAAGAAATCCAGGCAGGTTAAATAAGAGCCCAGTGGCCAGGGAACGGTTCCACCTCGTATTGACCGTAGACACTATCCAGTTGATTACTGACGTTCCGGCTGAAGTGAGCTGGGGCTCCAGCGTGCTGGAGCCACATTTGTCTGCGAACAGCTGGAGTAACATTGTCCAAAATTTCAGGTAAGACCTTCTGTAGGAACATGTTGTACGAGTGGCCAGTTAAACAATTATGTAGAATGTACGATCCTACAAAGCTACTGTTCACAGTGCCTACTCAAACATTAATGGAAAACCTTTTTTGGTAGGCTTGTGTTTTTGTGTCATGTGGGTTATCTTGAGCCCACTGTGGATGTTAAAGATGCCCGACCGCGTAAAGGTAGTCTCACCAATGAATAAAACATCTGCAGGGAAAGTTTGATTGCTTGCAATCTGCTGCAGGTACCAACGGGCAAAGTTGAGACGTGAAAGATAATCGTCAAGGGTCATTGCTTGCACTCTGTAAATAATACGAATGCAATCCGTCTTTATGTAAAGTCCTTAAAACAGTTGCATGGCTTACACCCAACGCACGCCCTACACCTCTCAAGCTTGGCAAAGGATTATCTCCTACTCTGTTTAGTATTCTTTCTTCCATTGCAGGAATTCTGCGATATCTTAAAATACAAATATGATGCTTGGACGCATAAAACGATCAATGAAGACGTTCAAATATTCAACGACAAGGCTGATTCCTATACGGGTATCGCTCCCTGTACATCCTTTGCGCAGCTAATCCATTTTCTTGCGCAGTCTCATACATGAAATGCAAGTCGGCAAGCTCAGCTTTGATGTAACGATGTATACTGCTCGAGATCTGTGCGGGAAATGAAAAATTGAATTAAACCCTAATATTCCACGAATATACCGCAGAGCGAGATGTGTCCGGATCATGACACATATTGCCATAAACGCACATAACAGGAATGCAGTCCTGATAAGTAGGACCTGGAAGCGAGTACCAGTGAGCGGAGGTAAAGGGCGGCAAGAGGATCATAAAATGATCCGACATCGCGAATAAGGAAGGGCTGGATGTATGAAAAAGCAAGTCAATAAGTGTAGTAAAATTAACTGACAGTGGTTAAGTAAGAAAATCTCCTCATAATGTAAAGGAATACAATGAAAAACAAGTACAACGAAAGACAAAACAAAACAAAAAACAAATGGAAGGAAAATGTGAAAAATAACTAGGTGATAGGAAGCTCAGTCTTCATGTGGTGTGCGGCAAATGGCCTTAGCGCATAGTCCTCTTCAAGTATTTTATAGTTAAAGAAATTAACTGAATTTAAGAGTTGACATCTAAGTGCTTTATCGAAGAATTTTGTGTTTGTCTTGTTAAGATAATTTTCAGTAGTGTCAGGTCTGAGATCTTCATGAAGTGTGATATTTCTGACATAGTAATGTGCAATAGTAATAATGCGAAGGAAACGGTTTTGAATTTTCTGTAATTTCAGGAGGTCATTTTTTGTAGCATAGATCCACGCAAGCAAAGCATAAACTTAACTGGGCTGAGAATGGAGGTGCAAATAAGACGTTTTTTCTGAAAATCCATACTTGAATATTTTCCAACAGTGGGAAGTAGACTATTGATAACCTTATTTAATTTGTTTTTAATCTTGTCAATATGATGATTCCAATTTAATTTAGAATTAAAAGTTACACGCAAATATTTGGCAGTCTTGACTAAAGGAACAGTTCCTTTGAATAGGGTAAGCTGACGAATAGGATTAGTCCGGGATTTTTTTCTTCTAATGATAAGTAATTGAGATTTCGTCGCATTAATAGCAATTCTCCATAAGGTACACCCTCGCTCCATATGAGGTACTTGATCTTGTAATTTTTTAATCGCATGGTTAACATTTGTAGATCTAGCCGCGAGAGCCTTATCATGTGCATAACACCAAAGGAAGTAGTGATGGTCAAGATTTCCCTTGGGGAAATCGTTGACGTAGACCAAATAAAAAATAGGGCTAAGGGTAGATCCTTGGGGAACCTCGGCTCTAATGGGTCTGATGTCTGAACAGTCATTTCCTTAGGTTACGATGAATTTACTGTTGGAGACGAACGACGTCAATAGGATGATAATTTCGCTGTCAATATTCAATTGAATAAGTTTATATATGAGCCCCTCATACCAGACGCGGCCGAAGGCTTTCGCCACGTCCAGCATGAGTAAGGCAACATTTTCTATATTATGAAGAATCCAGTTAGCGCAGAGCATACACCGCACTCATCAGCGCTATCTACCGGCTCAATACGTCATTACCGCACACACATTCCTATACAAAATTTGCTTATTCAGGTTCCCTCTACCTGCTTTTTCATTTTCGACGTATAGTTTTGAACCATTCTGTATATATAATATTCGTATATTACTTACAAAAATAATGAACTTATGACTACAGTCCGCATATTCATGTTTCAGCAATAAAACATTCAATAAATAAACGGATACTTAATAAAGAAGAAATAAATAATATATGTATATATAAAATATTCGTTTATACGTTCTAAAAATAATAAAATTACGACTGCATACCGTATATTCATGCTTCAGCATTAAGTAATTCAATAAGAAAGGATAATTAATAAAAAATAAAAAATTAAATAATAAATTAACTTAGCCCTCAATTTGTTTTCGCTCGGTTTACTCAGCTTGTTTTCTTTTAGATTTCCTGAAGCGACAAATAATAGATCAGAATTTATTCCTATAATTTCCTTTTGGTAAACTAGTATGCTACTAGTTAACTATAATAGTGTATTATAGTTATTATTATAGTTAACTATTATAGTTATTAGTAATTATAGTTAACTAGTAACTAGTATGCTAGTAATTAACTATAATAAAGGGGTTATTTGTTTCCCTAAAAACTAAAATCAGGAACACATTTGCCGATTTTTGAGTGTTTATGATTATGTAAACCATATATGGCATCATTAATATTGGCATCTTCCTTTTCGAGAGCTAAGGTAAACAAACATATAATAAATTTTCGCGTCCTCCCAGGGCTTGATTCGATTTAATCACTGTTCTGTGGTTCAAAAAACGCAATAATCTTTATAATGGGAACGAATTAAACAGTGATAGAAGATAACTCATCAACACTCGGATCTGATCGATTGGATCTCCTGCCTCTCCCCAGCCGACATGTAAGTGGGTGAGAATATAAGTAATTTTCACATATCAATGTACTTTGTCTCTTAAAATAAATTATTAACAAGTCCGGATAGCTAGTGGGAGATTCGCATCTCTAATCCTTGCGTGGCACAAATAATTATCACATATGTTGGCTTCAAGAAAAGTATAATATTCTCTTAATTAAAATACTTTAGTGGAGCATTTGTTTTGAGAGTAATACATTCAACTATCTTGAGATGCATTATGATTATTTTCTTAAGAGAAGAAATTGTAATAATACATAAAAGTTACAGTTCGAAGCAGAGATTTCTCACGAAGCATTTCTTCGACTTCCGAGAATGAGTTTTTTAAAACATCGAAACGGATTTTACAACAGACATTTAAATTCATTGCATGTCTAGTAGGAGTTTTTATGATTATCTTCATTCAGTCCCAGCGGAAGCGCCAAATAATAATAATCGATTACCAGCATCATTGTCAGTACATACTTTGCAATGTAACATTTCTTTGGTATTATTCTCATGACAGTTATTTTTTAGTTAGTATTTAAAAGCTTCGAATAATATTCTACAAATAGATTTAAAGCCGTGGAAGAGCAGAAAGCTTGTCTTTACTAAAAATATTTTCAATCACTCCCAGACGGGGTTTGATAACTAATGATTAATGAAAATGACTAGTGACAAAAAGTACTGACGATGACTATTAACATGATTCAGTCTTATATTTTAAAACAGCAGCTTTTACCCGAAGAATTTTAAACTTAACATACATTTAATGTCAAAGGAATTAAATATATTTTAAATTATTTAAGTCTCAGAGGTTTGATAAACATTAACTATTGAGAATTATTATTAAAATATTTCAAAATTGTGTTTTTAAAATAATGCGGCTTTAAGAAAAGGATTTTAAATATAGTGTCTTGTTTGAATTTATGAAACCGAAATTTGCAGAACTCAAAAATTAATAAGGATTCAACTGCATGGAGACAGAGAATGCCAAAGGTTTTAAACAAACTTATACTAATGACGAAAGTTGGTATTTTAATTGTAATTTGGGACAAGCCAATACCATCTACAAATTTAGGAGCAAATCTGCTTTATCCAGAGAAACGTTTAAATTAGAGACCAACCATATCTGAAAATTTTTTGTTTGGAAGGAAGTGAATGATAGCAAATTTTCAATTTAAAGTATAGACACAAATTATAAATACAAGGTCTACAAAATATAATTCATCTTTGCAAATACTTGCTCGACAAAAAGCAGCAAACCCGATTTTTGAAAATATTTTAGAAATGTTAGGTGAAAAATTCATATGTTGTTTTCATATAATTCAGTTACTATATCAAGTTTCGTTGCAAAGGTGAATATTACATTTATGACATTTGCACCTTTATTGAATAAATTTGGTCTCATGCAGACTACATTGTGTTTCCTAGAATGAAGTCTTACATTTATCTCCTCATTACTAACAATCATTAACTCACGACAGTCAAGCACTTACATTATGAGAAGCAAAACGAATATTTAAACAGCATTTCATTTTTATGTCATTTTGGGATGCAGAAATGCGTCTTAAACACCTATTACTGAATCATTTCTAAAATAAATACCGAACATTATACGTCTTCTTTTGCTAGAACTCTTTAACACTAATTAAAATACTTCTGATTTTGTTTGGTAATAATTATCATTCTCATATCACTCTTTCTTAGCTATATTTAAAAATGTTGCCTATAATTCTGATCGCAACTTAAAATAATTATGTGAATGCATGTATTACGGCAAAATTTGCTGAATTACGGATAAATTTTGTAGTGTTCTTCTCGGTATCTGCCTTAAAATAACTGTAAATTATATTATAATTAAATTTCTCATACTTCTCAGATGATGAACTTTCATTATTTTTCACCTCCTCTGAAAGAAACGCTTTCTTCCCAGTCATAATTTAGTTCGGGGAAAGCACATAAATAACTCAGCTTCAAGGGGGGGGATAAGGAAAACGCTGTTTACAATAAAATTCCTGAACGAAGTTTACTTCATCAGCATTAAAGCAGAGATAAAAGGAAGCGAAAAATACGAATTTGTAAGAAACATTACTTACCTAACACCGAGAATTCAATTGGGATCAATAAGAGCCCTACTCATGTAAATTTGTTTCTTGAACATTGAAAAATTGAGACAAAAGATTGGTAGAAAGGGTTATAAGTTTGAACAGATGATTTATTAAGTTCAGAGTTAGAGAATTCCTGATATTTCAACTTTTATTTGATTTGTGTTGCTAGAAATGTCGCTCAAGCCTTACGAACAGAAGTAAGATTATGATTACAAAACTTCATTCAGTTCGAGAAGATTCTGCGTACAAAGTAGGAAATTAAATTAAGACACTGGTCATCAATTTGTTTACTGGCTGTACTACTGAATTTTGAAAGCAAAAATTATATTTGATCAATGACACGATCTAAATTTACAAATTTCAGTAGCAAAATATAGAACTAGATAGAAGCCAACACAGTGATTTCGCTTTTGTTATTCTCAGTGTCATTTTTTTCTTTAATTAGCCACGCTGCTTTCAGTTCTTGACCAAGTTCTGAACATTAGATAAACAAAGAAAAAAGAACCCAAGTTTCCCATTTTATCAAAGTGAATATGTTCCGTACTGCAGGATTTGCTTAGAATACCACAAGGAATTTTTCGTCTAACACCGCAAATGAAAAAGAGCAAAAGTAATCGATATCTGAAATTTGGAAGCAGAAATCTATTCAAAATATGGAAACTATGCAGTTCAATATGAATCAAGAATTTCCAGGATTAAAATCTGAGAAACATCAATGAAACAAATTATTGTTTACCTACTAAAGTAAAAGGATGATTGCAATAAAATAACTGATAGCA
>KK112003.1:45200-62147 GCA_000611955.2 Stegodyphus mimosarum | reverse complement strand
GCAGTAGGATTACGTCATTCAAAATTCGATGGCTCTAGGTTTTATCACAATGCGAGAAACATGCATACATATATGCAGATTTTTCATTTTTTAAAATTTAATGCAGAGCGATAACATTTAGTGGCAACAATTTGAAAAGTGATACGCCGTTTTTGTGTTTCCGACGCAAAATCGCAAAACGAAAGTAATAGTCCTTCGGGACTAAATCCTTTTGGACTAAATACGAAAGTGTTTAGTAATTTTTATTCAAGGTATGAAGTATTAATACACGAAAAATGTTAACCTTTTTGTTTCGTCTTAAGTTTTTCTTTTTCAGGTTTTTGCTAAAACGTTTAAATTGATTATAAGCATTAAAAAATAGTAAAATATACATAAATTTTAACATACATATTAAGCCCGTATGGGTAAAGCATTTTAAATTGTAAAATACAGAAAGGTCTTTTAAGAGAAGGCTTCTTTTAAAATGGGAACAATATCAAAAATAGAAAGTATAATATCATTAAAATCGTGTATTTGAAAATGCATGAATTCTGTTGTAATTTGCTCAGAATTCTTAAATTTGGTAAGATTCTGATGAAATTTTTAATGTGTGGTCTGTGATTATTTATTCTTAGATTAAGAGAGTTCTTAGTTTGACATATATAGCTCGAAAATACGTTTTCATGTAATTTGGTAGATGCAGCTGCAAGTCTTTCTAAGAAATTCCTGTTTTTTGTTACTGGATTTCTAGGCATAGAATTAAATCTACAAGTTTTACATTTAGAATTTTTACATTCTGCTATCATATTTTAGTTAAAATGAAAGGTTTTGTTACTGGATTACTAGGCATGGAATTAAATCTACAAGTTTTACATTCTACTAACTCAGTTTAATTAAACGTAAGAGGAGCTAGCCTACTTCAAAATTTGTTTTAAGAAGGGAAAAGTAAATCCCCTTTCCTGGACAAAAATAATCTTGTAGAAATAGTGTATTTTATATGCATAACTACCGTATATACCCGCGTATAAGTCGAGAAATTTTGGACAAAAAAAAGACTTCAAAAGGGGGTCGACTTATACGCGGTGCCATAAAAAATTAAAAGAATCGGAAGTTCAAAAATTTCTTTATATAATGCAATTGTTTTCTTCCCGCACTCTATTTGGGACGATTTATCAAATTACTGTGGCCGTAATTCCGGGAGGATTGACATCCGTCATTCAAGCCCTAGATGTCTGCCTCAATAAGCCCTTCAAAGTAAATGTTAGAAAATATTGGGCAGAGTGGATTAGTTCCGGTCGACCAACATTTGCAAAGGGTGGCAACATTAAAAAGCCCGATATTACATTAATTGCTCAGTGGATTAAAGATGCTTGGAACGAAATACCTTCTGAAATGATTATAAAATCATTTAAAAATTGTTGTATTAGCAACGAACTAGACGGCACGGAAGATGATGCTGTTTTTGAAAGTGAAAATGACGACGAAGGTTCTAGTAGTGATTGTAACAATACAGAGTTCGAGACTGAAAATATGTATGATGACGAGTCAATGACGACAGAAGAGTTCTATGAAATGTTTGGCGAATCTGAATATGAATCGGACGTTGAAGGATTTTGATTTTGTTTATTTACCAAGATATTTTTTATCGTATATTTACTTTTTTCCTCCTCAGATGATTTTGAATAAATGTAGTAATTAAAAAAATTTTTTCGAAGTTTCTTGATCGATTTCGGAAGTGGGGAGTCGACTTATATGCGGGTTTCTTATTTCTACGAATTTTTTATGTCGAAGTGGGGGGGGGGGGACTTATACGCGGTATCGACTTATACGCTGGTATATAGGGTAATCTTAATTGGGGACTCAATCATAATTCTTCTTTGAATTCTGCGAAAGTAATTCTCGAAGTTTCTGTACTAGACTAACGTTTTCTTTGAAGCTTTGCGCATTTACAAAAATTAATGACATTAATTCTAATATACGCTTTTCCAAAGTTTTCAAAATTTTAATGTCTTAACTGTTATTCGTTTCATTACTATTCTTCTTAGCATATTGTTCCGTTTGGTTTTGCTTTGCTCTATTTATTGATTTCCATATAAAATGGTTGTTTCGCCTACACCTTTGCAAAACATTTTGCTCCTGATGAAGAAAAAACTATGCTTGATAGCTCTCAAAACCGAATAAATTTTAATATAAATTTGTGCCAATTCGAATTTGCATTTTTGCTGAGTTAAAACGTTGTTAGTATTGTGAAATTCTAAACTTCTTCCTTGATTTAAAAAGTATGACATGGTAGTTTTAAGATTTCTATGTTTTGTATACATCATTTCGGAAATATGAAAAAGGAAGTAGTTAAAATATAACAAGATAAACCTTTATAATATGATATAATAGGTGTGACACAAGAAAAACGAGACTGTGTAGCTTGAAAAAAAGAGTGGATTTGGCAACAGATGTTTGGAATTGTAATGATTGAATGGGTTCCCAGTCATCAGACTATTAATCAACAGTACTACGTTGATGTACTAAAAAGGACTTCTTGAAAAAGTTAGGATAAAAGGCGACAGAATGATGGATGGTTGTCGCACTAGGACTATGTATACACTCACACGGCCGTATCTGTCAAGCGGTTTCTAACCAGCGAAAACTTTACTGTGATGGGGCATCCTCCTTATTCACCTGATTTTTCTCCATGAGACTTTTTTATTTCCTAAAGTTAAATCTTGCTTGAAGAGAACGCATTTTACCTCAGTTGAAGAGGTTCAGGCAAAAACGAAGAATCTCCTGAAGGGTCTATCAAAATTTTCGTTCCAGAACTGTTACCAGCAATGGCAGCACCGAACGCAGAAGTATGTGAATACTGAAGGGGATTACTTTGAAGGTAATAATGTCACGGAAGTAATAATGATTTTGCCAGTACAATGATTTATTGGACCAGTCTCGTTTTTTTTGTGTAACTCCTCGTATGCTGTTGTATTACCTATCTTTCATCATATGACAACATTCAGCTGCCATTTTTCTCCTTTTCTTTGCTCTATTTGTTAATGTTTCATTTAGATACTTAGTTTTTTATTTCAAGCAACATTAATGTTAATTCAAAACACTTTTCTTCGAGAAAAGTTTGGTTCGAACTCAAATTTCTCCGCCCTGTCATTCTAAGTAGGAATTTTGTTTGTTTAGAGTACAGTAAAAAAATTTCCCTGTTTGTTGCCTTGAGGAAGTAAGTCTCTTATGGAATGTATTATGTTCGATATTTCGCTCATATGAAAAGATAAAGATAACCCTACAGAATATCAAATCCAAGATATCGTATAATATTTTCCCAATTCTTCGAAACATTGGGAGTCTTATGGTTTTGAGCATCGCAATATGCAGTTTCAAATTCATGGATTCCTTGTGGAATTTGAATTTTTTATGCGAATAATTTTGTACCCGTTTTTTAAAAATAACTTTAAATGGACTGCTTTCTTTCTTAGTTTTTTTTTGAAAGCCGAAGAAACCACACAGCTGAATGTTATTTCTTGCTACGGAAAAATTTGAAAAATGATTATTATAAAAGCATCCTTTAGAAAACGTCTGATCCAGAAAGGGATGTGATTGATTGTTTCTCGTTTCATGGAAATTCTGCTTTTACAGGTCGCATAAAGTCTTCAGCTGTGGGAAATAGCCTTCAAAATATTATATTGAATGTATTTAGACTGTAAGAGAAACTTCAAACTAATTAAATTAGCTAATTAACTAATTGACTTCAAATTAACTAATTGTTTGCGTAACGTGGATCATTTCATTCTGAAGTTCGCAAAGACAATAACTATTTTGAAAGATGTTGGGCCATCACATATCCCAAATGTAGTACAAAAATATTAAAATACCTGAAAATCATTGTAGACAGAAAAGTTGGATGTGTGCCTCTTGAATTAATTTAATTGGTTTCATAGATTATAGAGCTTTAAAACGCTAAACTGTCTATTAGAAAGAGGAAGAAAATCTAACAGTATTTTAGACAGAATGAATTAAACAGTATTTTAGAAAACTGCAACTGTAGTAGTTGTAATGTCGAATTTAACGAAATTTTAAAGACGGAGGTTTAAAGAGAATTTTTTAGATTTATTTTTACTAACACGTTATTTTGATATTAATTATTTCCTGCGTCTTCCTTTTCTTCAGTCGACTGTCAGCAGAATGCATACAAGGCTTATTTTCAGCTGTAATTAAGAGAAAAAGAAAGAAAACTGTTGCCAATTTCCAGAAAGTTATATATTCTTGTGGGCAAACAGGTGGGCGTTCTATCAGATGTCTACGGTCTGCTGATCTTTTTTATCAGTAATTATGTATTTGTTATTAGCAGCAAGTGCAACTGGGCTAGTGAAACGTTAAAACTACTTTCTGCGAGATACATAATAAAATATTTGAAATTCTGGGAATCTGTAGAGACATTCTGACGCAGGAAAGTGAAGAAATGAGCAACGCCTTCAAGGGGAATCGAACCACGGACCTCTCGGTTACGAGTCGAGCGTGTGACCACTAGGGATGCGAAGAAGGCGGGAGAAGCACCTTATATACTACCCCTTTTAAACGACGACTGGGGTTTTGGGGACCCAGTCGCCAAATCCCGGTGGTTGAGAATCATCATCCACCGCCTTTTTAGTTCGGGCGCCAGTGTAGAGACATTCTGAAGCAGAAAAGTGAAGAAATGCGCAACGCCTCCTCCGGAAATCGAACCACGGACTTCTTGGTTACGCGCCGAGCGTGCTGAACACTACACCCACGAAGGGATGCGATACAGGCGAGAGAAGCACCTTGTAGATCTACTAGTTACAATGTTTAAAATTTGTTAAATTTAAGTTTACGAAAGCTTTAATTGAAACGTTTCACGACATTTTTCCTTTCATCTACGTTCTTGGAGTTTAGACTTCTAGTAAGCGCAAAAATGAGAATTCATCTGAGCAACGAAGGGTGAAATAAATAGAGTCAGACAGAAAACTATGTTTAATTTTGGAAATATGTACTTAATTTTAATCTTGATCAGATTTCCTTTCACTTTTTTGAATATTAAAAATATTGATACACCGACTGTTTTTAAATTAATAATAAGAAATTTTCACCTCAATAAGTCTCCATATAATTTCTTACATAAGATTAACTGTCATGCAAGAAGCAAGAAAAATGGAAATGTGTTTTAACATTGATATTAAAAAATGTAACAGTTAATGTAAAAAAAAATAGACAATGGAGTACTAAAAATGTCGTAAAGAAAGCAGCTGTAAATGTCGATAGCAAAATGAGAAAGTAATGATAAAGGGGAATTTAAACATCAGCACATCTTATTGATTTGATTTGAAAAGCTCCAATAATATTTTTTTGATCAGCTAAAAACAAGAAATAATATCGGCAGTAGGGTATAATGATTAACAAAAGCGTCTACCAAGGCAATGGAACTTTACTAGAATTCGTCTTAAAACATGGGTGCTTCTTGGTCATCGTTCTTACATGTATTGTAACTGCAGTTGGTAACAAACAAAAAAGGACTTGAGACTTAGTAACGTCTATTAAAATGTATACTCTATACTAAGATAGTATGTTAAATAGTCTAAGTGCCGCTAGGAGGTTTCTTAAATGAAAAAAGAAGAGTGTTCGTGAAAACGTTGCTTACGTTTTTTACTATATTATAGTAGAACGGTAGGCAATAGCATACCTGAATGGACAAATAGAAATCAGGAAGATCAATCAAACTACGCAGACCCCCAAAAAAGTACTTCCGAACTTTATCTCGTAGAGATTAGAAGCGCTCTGCCTCTGTGTATCGATATTAGCGATTGGTACTTTGGTACTGATGCTTGGAAATGCTTTGCTGAAGTGGTTTACTTGAAGCGCCTCGAATTAGAATACAAACTGAAATAAAAACTTGACAGCTTTCAGAGTAGAAGACACATAAAATGAAGAAATTAGGGTATGTTAAATTTTACAAGCAGAGAAAGGGAAATAGAACTACCGATTGTTACCTGCGTAAGGGTTCTTAATGGAGTGCATGTACGCAGAATCGATGATAGCTTGATAAAATTAATTTTCCCTGAAGAAACCTTACAGTTCTGGAGCTTTTCTCAGAGGTACTCGCAAAGTATCACAGAAGGCAATCAGCAATTACCACTTCGAGTTGCTAAGAAAGTGCAACACAAAGCAATGCAAAGCGCATATAAAAGGCGAAGCTCGCATGAAGATCTCTCAATATCCGATATCTAGTCTGAATTAAAAAACTGATGCTCGCTCCGATCCTATGAAGTTTTGTTCCAGCCGCCGAGAATTTTACAGTACTTACAATTTCTCGAAATGACTTGGAGGCATATATGGTTAAAGTTACATATAAGGGCCGGATACAGTTACAGTTACATATAGTGATCAATTACAGTTATATAGGGACCGGACAAAAATCTGGCCCAATGGTTGTCAATGTTGACGACTTTTGCTATTTCTCTCTAAATTTAGCGACAACAATTAGTTGCCGAAACAATATCCATCTTGGCGATATCTCGCCAAATTAGGTGTTCAAAGTAAAACTTTTCTTTTAACTACTTCAGAATATCAGAATAAAACGCCTCGTTAGTTGTCTGAATCGGAAAGATCAAACTCTCGATACTTGTCCCATATCTACCGAAAGATATCGAAATTATTGTTTTCATATTTCTAGCTTCTCAAGAGAATTTGGATATCTTCTTTTGAGACTTTCATTCGAGGTTGTAATAATGAATCGATGTCATAGTTAGGTCTAGTTAGTATTTCTAGTTACAGTGAAATAATAACACTATAGGGGGACATTACAACCAAATCGCAGACGCCTTTGGGAACACTTCAACTAAAAGATTGAGACAGTACTTTAATCAAGGTAGAACATTGAATCGGTGTTCAAATGCAGAAATAGAGTCATTCGACGAAAGTGGAGAATAGCTTTCACTCAGACAAATTTTTAGAATTTAATTCGTGTAGTTGATAGTTTTTTGATCACTCTAGGGAAAACTTCTGTGGATCTATACCCGTCGGACTGACGTAATTCAACATGTGTTTTTCATGTTCCAAAAGCACAACTTAGGCTATATATTATTATATTTACATATAGAATAGTTCTGATATAAGTATTTTGACACAAAAGCAAACTTTTTTGTAAATGACATGCCAATTTGGTTTCATATTTCAAATTTACAACTCAAATTAGGATTTAAAAATAAATTTTTCAGACTCTTGTGTGAAATGTAATGAGTAATTCAAAAATGAAGCTTGACGCACATTTTTTTGGGCCAAGAGTAATTCAGTTGGAGAATTTCTAAGTTTACAGGAATCTATTTTAATTTCCCTTTCATTTTGAGCGAGTGGAAGAAATGTAGTTTTTTTTCTTGCATATATTTTTATTTTATACTATATTTTTCATTCACAATTACTATTCCTAGATATATATTTTTTTCTTTATAGAATTTTATTTTAATTATTTGTGTAGGGTGGTTCAATTTACAGTTCTTCATTTAGTTATTTTAAAAATTTCTTTTTATTAATTTGTTTTGCTTACTTTAAGTATGTTTATTCATATAAATGTTTTTTTTTAATTTCACTGTATTTATTTTAATGACATTCTTCCGGTAAAAATACTTTGTGAAGCAACATTTCTCCCGATGCTTTTGAAAAATTCATTTTGCATTGAAAAAGAAAATATCGCAAAACCTGATTAACACATATTTTAGTGGGCCTTTCATTAAAGATATACAGGGTGTTTATAAAGTCTGTATACATTTTTGAGAAATACGGTCTAATTTCAATTTGTTTGGAGGCGATCCGACAGAATGCTGTCAACAGAGGAAAGAATAGCCTTTGTTTGTACCTGTATACGTGCATAAACGTGTTAACAGATGCAGGAGGACTTCGCCCGCAAATTCAAAAAACAAGCCCCTACCAGAGCAGCTATTAAAACCTTGGTAAATAAATTCAAGCGAACGAATTGTGCTAAAGACCGTTCTGGGAAACCTTCGATAACGCCAGAAGTGGAGCAAAGTGCACAAGAAGCGGTTACGCGTAGCCCCTAGGTACACGAAGGTACTTAACTCAGTACGGGAACTCGGTATTTCGCATATTACTGTTTGGAAAACTTTACGCTGTCACTCAAACAAGGATGCCTACCATATTCAAACTGCGCATAAGCTTGAAGCCAAAGGACAATGCAGCTAGTGCTATGATTGCGTGAACAAGCCATGTGTTATTTCAGGACGCAAGAGAAACAAGCCGACGTGGAAAATTAAACAGGCAAATCGACAACCCTGTATTCGGCGTACATTTTCTAAAATCCCAATCGATTTCCAGGGCCAAACGGGTCCTCCTTCATCAGGAGCAAAAAATTCTGCAAAAGCGAGAAAGCAAATGTCGATAATATTTATACCCACAAGCGACCACTGGAAGAGCCGATAGCGCCATCTGTCGGCAGAAATAGTAACTCAAAATGAAGGGTTAAATTAGTAGAATTTTGAAGGCATTCGGCAAGACTGGATTGGAATTGGTCATTGACTAAACAGAGAAAATTCTCGCTTTTGTAGAATTTTTTGCTCCTGATGAAGGAGGACCCCTTTTGCTCTCGAAATTGATTGGGATTTTACAAAATCTACGCCGAATACAAGATTTTCGTTTTGCCTGTTTTATTTTCCGTGTGATATTTGTTGGAAGCTGCGGGGAATGAGAACTTAATGGGGAAAGTTTCTTTGGCGATGAAGCCACATTCCATCTCAGTGGGCATGTTAATAGGCATAATTGTCGAATGAAAGCTGCTGAATAACCAAACGTGTTATACGAATATCAGAGAGACACGCCTAAAGTTAATGTATGGTTTGCTCTGTGGACTTAAGCTCGTGAACCTTTCATGTTTGCAGAAAGGTCCATCACTGGAGTAATTTATCTCGGTATGTTTCAACAATACTTGAGCCACAGCTAGTATCAGATGGCATTATTGACACTGCTGTCTACTAACAGGATGGAGCACTTCCCCATTTTACCATGAAACGTTTCCTGTTAGGTGGATTGGTCGTGGCTCTCAACGGCTTTGGATTCCACGATCTACTGACTTAACCTCCCTAGACTTTTTCGTATGGGATTTTGTCAAGTCCAAAGTGTACCGAGTGAATGCTGACAGCACTGAACAATTAAAACATTAAAATTAAAATTATGACTGCAGCAGCTGAAATTAGACCAATAACTTTACATAAGGGTCTCTGGATTGTAGTGGAACGGTGGCAATTGCACCTAGATACTCAGAGGGGGCCACATTGAATTGTATTAATTTAGTGTTAATGTTGCATTTTCATGTAAATAACTTATATTTCAAAATAAAGCCTGTTTAAGCAAAATGTATAGAGACTTTATAAACCTTCTGTATAAACGATAAAGACTTATATTTTAATTCAGAATGATATGAATACAAACAATTTTGCACAACTGTAATTACTGTACTATTGCTTTACAAAATTTTATCATATTTAATTTACTAATTCCGAATGCGTTCAAATAGTTCATATTTTAAATTGCTAGAATCAAACAACATAACATAAAAAAGGACTAAGTTTTATGCGAGAAGTAATAAATAATAAATAAATAAATATGGCTTATTGCCTCAAGGAAACCTTAATGTCTTGATGCATTCTGAAGCTATAAGAACAGTCATCCTTCCTTTTATATTCGCTACATACCATACTCACGTTTCAAACAGCTGGTTTTCTATGACATTCTTATGAGTAGAATGTCCTCTTCAGTTTCATCAGTATTTGGTCAGAGTAAAATAATGACGCGTTATTGTCTATGATACTAAACTTCTTTAGAGGGTAAGGATTTTGAAGGTAAAAGATGAAAAAAAAGACTAGTTTCATGAGCACTGAAAGAATTTTCAGTCGATATCTGTACACTTACCTTGACAAATACTTGAATCTTCAAACAATTTGGCATCTTTATATTCTGCATTTATGATACAATATACACTGATGTCCAAAAGTTAAGCATAAATTGTAAAATGCGAACAACATGGAGTAAATATTCGTAAAATTATTCCAAATTTCTTGCGGGTATTAATTGGGTGAAGAAGAAACATTGGGTTTATGCAAAACTTTTCAGTCGACTAAGTCCTGCGCGAAACACCTACGCATGTCGGAATGCAGAGAAACCGATTCACGCAGCATAGGCAGTTCAGACAAGTTTCGGGCAACTGCTGTGCGAAAGAACGTTGTTAACCATCAAACAAGGTGAATGATGGCACAAAGACGCCAATTGGAGATGTTTGCGAAACGAAGAATCGTTGGAATGATGGAATCCGGATGATCACAAACCGAAGTGTCTCGAATTCTGAATGTGAACCAATCTGTGATCTCAAGACTATGGCAGAGGTTTCAAAGAACGGGAGATGTTACCCGACGACCAGTATCAGAGGGGCAGTACTGCCAGAGCACTGGGCTCGCGGCTCACAGTCGCCACAGGAATACAAATTTCGAGACAAACTGTTTACAGGAGACTCAATCATTCTAGCCTGTATGCCAGAAGACCAGCAGTTTGCATTCGCCTCACGTCTGCGTAGAAACGCGCTCGTTTGAACTGGAGTTTGAAACATCAACATTGGAGTGTGGGAGAGTGGGCCAATGTGATGTTCAGTGACGAGTCCCGGGTTAGTCTGAGTACTGATTCTCGTCGGGTAACCATATGGAGAGAACGTGAAACACGTTTTGAACCAAGAAACATATCGGAAAGACATCATTTTCCATCAAGGGGAGTAATGGTATGGGCAAGCATCATGATGGACGGCCGCACAGACCTCCATTTCTTTGACACGGGGTCTGTGACTGGTCAAAGATACAGAGACGAAGTTCTTGAGCCTTATGTTCGCTTGTTTCGAGGTGCTGTCAGTCCTGACTTCATGTTTATGGATGATAATGCGCCATGCCACCGAGCGGTGCTGCTTGATGACTTCCTTGAAACGGAAAACATCCGGCGCATGTCGCGGCCTGCGAACTCCCCTGATTTAAATCCTATCGAACATGTATGGGATATGCTCGGGAGACAAATTGCAGCCCTTTCGCACCCACCAAGCTCCGTTACAGAACTAAAGAGAAATCTTCAAGAAGCTTGGAACCGTTTGATCCCACAACTCATTCATCATCTCAAAGCAAGTATGGTAAATCACTGTGCAGCGTGCCTGGCTGTCAGAGGTGACCACACGCCTTATTAAGCTGCAGCATCAGTAATTTATTTAATGGTTTCTTTCATTTTTTCTTTAAAGTGTGAACCCTTGTTACTCTCAGTTTTCTTTCAAACTGCTACTTTGGATAATAAAATTAATTATTATCGTTCTTTTGATTTGCTTCCTTATTGCATAGCCATTTTACACTCCCATATCACGTTTTCCGTCATTCTGATTTACAGTTCCTTCTTTATTCACAAAATTATCAATTATGCTTAAATTTTGGACACCAGTGTTATATTCTAGGACGTAATTTGAATTTATAAAAATGAGTGAAAAGCAGTTTACTATTCTCGATGTTATTTCTTATGTCTTTTTCGCTAGTATAGGCAGGGTCGCTGCAATATTTGATTAACTACACCGAATTAAAATCTCCGTAAAATATCGTTTGAAATCTCCAGATATTTCTCCTTGAACACGCAGTTTTTTGAAGAATTTATCTACAAACACTTAGTCTTTCTTCTTTCTTTCAGAAACATTTGGTTTCAGAGTTGACATAATAATGTTTAGTTTTTCCGACAGTTAAATTGCCGTAAATTTTGTACTTTTATCAAATTCTTTTTAAACATCAGTTGTATCTTTCAAGAAAACTCCTTTTTGTTTTTTAGACATTTTAACAGCAGATTTAGGTTAAAGTAAAGCCCAGAGGACAACAGTCGAGTTAAAACGTGCTTACCAAATAATGCAGGAATAATGCATCTTCCAAACATTTTGGTCAACAGAATCCCATGTTTTTCTGCCTCTCCTAGTGATCCGATATTAATATCGAGTGCAAATATTCTAAATCATATAACTTTGACAGTGTTTAAGACCAGTAAATGACATATACAAGAGCACACTTCTTAAAATTATTCATAATACACTCACGTTTGTGAAAATTGCAACACCAAGAAGGAATCGTCATAATTGAATGCAATTTAATACACAGTTGAGTGGTAGTGGTACAAATAAATGATTAAATGTTCAAAGCAAACAAACAAGAACAAGAGATCAGAATCAGTATTTTGTGTGGCCACCACGCGCCGCAATAAGTGCTGCTACACGACGTGGCATGGAGTCAAACAAAGTTTGAATGTCTGACTGAGGAAGAGCATTCCATATCGTTTGTACGCGTACCCAAAGTTCGTCTGCAGACGCAACAGGACGAGGATCACGAGCAAGACGCCGACCAATGACATCCCACACATGTTCAATTGGCGACATATCCGGGGAACACGCAGGCCAAGGAAGAAGCTGTACCTGCTGCGCTGCAAAGAAGGATTTAACAATCCGAGCAGTATGAGGGCGGGCATTGTCCTGTTGAAATACAGCGCCTGGCAAGCTTTGAAGGAAGGGAACAGCTTCGGGCTGTAGAACTTCACGGATATACCGGTTGCTGTTCAGATTGCCCACAATTCGTAGCAATTGAGATCGTCTATGATATGCTATGGCGCCCCAGACCATAACTCCGGGTGTTCGTCCACTGTGGCGTTCGATAATGCACTCCGGAAGGTGGCGTTCACCGGCATAGCGTCTGACACGAATGCGGCCATCATGGTACCACAAATTAAAGCGGGATTCGTCAGAAAACACGACATGCTGCCAATCAGCACGCCAGTCTCTATGCTGATTGGCCCATTGTAGCCGCAGGCGGCGATGGTCGTGCGTTAGGGGGATCCTGTATAAAGGAGTCCGTGCGCGCAGTCCACACTGCAGCAGACGTCTACGAATTGATGAAGCACACAATGAAACACCTGTAGCTATTGACCACAGTGCTGCCAATTGTCTAGAGGAAGCTGTACGGTCCGTCCGCGCCATGCGGACCAGGTGTCTATCATCGCGAGCTGACGTCACATTTCGGGGTCCACTCCCGGATTTCCGAGTTGTCCGACACTCGTCCGTCCACTGCTTCCAAACGCGCATCACTGTGCTGCTGTTACGCTGCACACGAGAGGCTACTGCACGATACGACAATCCAGCTTCACGAAGGCCGATGATTCTCCCTCGTTCAAACTCTGTAAGTTGTTCAAATCTCGCTCTCTTTCGTCGACGAGGCATAATTACAGATTGAGTTAACTTTTACCACTAGCAGATAACCACCGATAACCATACACGCCTCGCTACAGCCGTCTATTTATTCGGATCCATCAGCCGTTCAGAGGGCGCTGCTCAGCATACGCATGCGCTACGGATTTGCAATTCTAATCATGGTGTCCTTCATGGTGTTGCAATTTTCACAAACGTGAGTGTAATATGAGGAAAAATTAGCTATTTGAAACATTCTTTGTAAGAGGGTTAATATAAAATTTATATTTCATATTTTTGCTAAAAGATGAAGTATGACCGAAACTGTTAACTCTTAAAATTAATTTATATTGTTCAATACCTAGATTGAAACTACAAGCTACGATATAACTATATAACTATATCCTGCATAAGATTTTCGTTTTTATGGAGAAAAGCAATGGATCTAACCAAATACAGTTAATCTTTAAAAACCAAAATTGAATTCAGGCATTTCTTAAAAACAAATCTTAAAAATTCGAATTTCTAGTCCCGACAGTAACAGCCTTCGACTAAGTGAAGTTTAAGCAATCGAAGTTTTAGTTTATAGTAGTAGTACGGCAGTTAAGTAATCAGAATGCATTACAAAATAGAAATGTTGTAGAGTTAATATTGATGCAACTACCTGTCTAATTACAAATACGACAGATAATTAAAAAGAAGACTTGTAGAAGGTTTTTTTTGGTACCGCTCTAAGACCAGAATGTTGCATTCCTCTATCTCAGAGATATCAGCAAAATCTTTCCTTTAAAAGAACACTTTTGATTTTAGGAAGCGGAAATAATTGCAAGGAGGTAAATCTGGAGAACACGCGGTATACCTAAGCACACATATTCAGAATGCAATGACTCTGCGAAGTAGATATTGACCGGAAAAGGCATTTTGCTATAGAATTGTTTCCAACTGAATAACGTAAGATTAAAAATCTCTTGTTTAATTCTCAGCTACTTAAGACAGCTACTCAGCCAAACATTTAAAACTGCAGCATTGTTTTGACACATCAGTTGTAGTTTTTTAATCAGGAGGAATACGATGAATACAATGGCAGTAGTTGAATTGCCAATACTTGTTTTTTTAACTTAGATTTTCATTGGTAAATGAAACACGCGTAATTTGTATCTTTGGGCATAGTTAATGGAAAGAGTAGAAGTGCAAGTATTAAACTTTGATTGATATAAAATTAGTAATATATATCCACAGAGAAAGATAAGATTTAAATTTTTGAAATTATTTTACAAGATAGGTTAGGTTAGGTTATTCAATTATGGCAAAGCACAAGAGGGCTATCTGCCTAAAGGGAGGGATGCCTTCGTGGAGGACTTTCTAAGGGAAACTGGCTCATATACACGTTACACATGAGGAAAACCACGAAAACGCCCATGCAGCCAGCCCGTTCGCGGGATTCGAACCTCGGACCAAACTACCAGTGTTCAGCGTCTTTACCGCCCAGCCGCTGGTGGGCCCTATTTTACAAGAATTTTTATAAGTTCCAATATGACACAAAATGTAACAGAAATAATAATAATATGAAAAAAAGTGTAAAAATAATCATCATTTATTATATTACAAATGACCAGATCAAATTCAAATCTTGACAAATCACAGTCAGAATGAACACATTTTTAAAAGTCAAAGTTCTTTGCATATATGTAAATAGTTTTATGAAATTTTATGTAAAATCGCAACATTTCTTGTGTAATGTAACATGAAATGCCTCAAAAAAAAAACGAAGCTTTGCTGGAAACATAAGATTACAGGAGCAAATTTATTTAACGTTGAGGCAAATTCTCTCTAATTTGGCGAGGAATCGCAAAGCTGGATTTGGCGACTAATTTCGATTGACAAATTCGCCGAGACATAGCCAAAAGTTGCCAAACTTGTTAACCATCTGGCGACATTTTGATCCAGTAACTGTAATTCGTTCTGTAATTGAACATCTGTAATTGATGTCTACATGCAAGTGTAACCGTATCCGCCCCTTATATATACTTTTAACCGTAAATACCTTCCAGGAATCTACAGAAATGGAAGGTACTGGAAATATCTCGGCGACCGAGAGAAAAATTTTAAGATCGGAGTCAGAATTCGTTCTCAGGTTTTAGTTCAGAGCTGACTTCGGAGTACTGAGAAATCTTCATGCGCTACTAATTGTGCTCTACTCTGCTGAGAAGAGTCTTACGAATACTTTTATGGAAAATTCCAGAACTGTAAAATTATTTCTTCTGGGAAAATAAATTTTATCAAGCTAAAATAGGTTCAGCGTGCATTCAATACATTACAAACCCGCACACACCTAACAATATTTTGCTTTGCAAGAAAGGGTCTTTGATGATAATTCAAACGAGCCTGTCAAATGTAGACAACGGTTGTTGAAGAAGTCTACTATGTAGTTAATTTCACGAAATATCTTTGGTCATAAAACATCTTTAACATAATTTTTTATTTGCTGTCTTTGCTACACACAAGATAATGAAGATAAGATTCTTATACTGAACTGCCACTGTTAAACATTTCTGCGGTAGAAGCAACATTTTGATCTATTGTTCAAAGTGTTGAATGCATATATGATGCACAAATTTGAAATCTTCCGAATAAATTTCGTTTTGTATGAAAGAGACGATAAAATTCTGAAGATAAAAAATTACTCTTACAAAAGAAAAAAATTAAACTTTTTATTAATATTCTTTATATATTTAAACATTGCTTTTCATGTATTATTAATAAGTAACAGTTAGACATTATTAATAAAAATGAGGATAAAGAAATTCCATATGAATAATTCTCACTGTAAATTTATTTGGAAATTTAAGGTTCATAATAATTGTTGGAATGAATTGAAGATTGTAATAAAGCGCGTATATCATATTTGAAGTTATTGCCGCTTATCTCAAAAATGCCAAATTTCAAAATGCGCCAGTTTATAAAGTTATGTATATCTTGGTAAATTTTGAATACAAAAACTGTAATGTTTTGCAGTTATGCCTAGAAATATATCTACTTTAAGATGATTTTAAATATTTTATATGTTGTAATTCAAAATGTTTTTAGAAATATTAATAAAAATATTAAAAAATACAAAAATAAAAAATAAGTCAGTAAAACGTATAAATTTAATTTGGATTGAACCTAAATTTTTAATTGCAACCAAAAAGGGAAATGCATAACTATATGTTATAGCAGAACTATATACAAAATTTCAACGTTTTGAGGCTATTCGTTTTTGAGCTTTGCGAGATGCATACATACATACATACATACCTACGTACGTACAGACGCAACGACAAAAATCTCTTCTGAATTCATTTTAAATCAGTTTTATAATTCATTTGGGGGAAAAGAGTCCTTTATTCTGTCCTTACGTACAACTGTCACGCAAAAACATCGTTAAATTTCATTCGATAGCCGTCAAAATGGATATTATCTTTGAAATATGATACTCGGAATTTTTCGTGATTGCAATACTTCCTTTACTTCGAAAGAGGGACTAAAAAAGAAACCGAATTTGTGATCTGGAGAGTATTATTATTAAGAAGGAAATATTTTGTTTTGTGAAGGTTATTATTTATTCCTTTATTGTTTTGAAAATAGAAACACAACTCCAACAGAAATTTAGCTAATTATTTTAATATTTTAAATAATTTTATATTTTAAATTAAAATTTAGTATTTAAAGCTATACAA
>KK112003.1:27505-45178 GCA_000611955.2 Stegodyphus mimosarum | reverse complement strand
GTATACAAAATATGCAAGTACTTAAAGGCATACAAGTAAAGTACATTTAAAGGTATACAAGTATTTAATAATAAATATATTTTTTTTTATTTTAAAACACATTTTTCAAATTACACTAAAATTTGTTTTTTCAGAAAGTATTTCCATTTTAGATATATGTAGTGTAATATTTTATTGAATACTGTGACCGTATATTCTTGAAATGTTAACGTATTTCATATGCGAAGGTTCACAGCACTTATATTGAATTTCTCAAAAATGAATTATGATATTACCAAACCAGTACTCTATTAAATTTAGGCTATAGATAGCACTTTTGAATCCTACAGACAGCACGGAAAGCAATTTTATTACTTTAAGATTAAACTTTATCATAAAGCAAAGGAGATGGGAAAACATATGACTGTATTAAAATGCAATTTCGTCGCTACTCTATTAAAACCAACGAATTGTGAACATATAAAGCAAAAGTAAATCAAAAAGTATTTTTAGCATATACCTGTTTTATTAGTTATTCTAACGATGTATAAGTTATTTTAATCTATAGAACCGGAGACTACATTAAAGCACTTCTAATATATCCGATTAAAGAGTAAAACATGATTATAATAGAACATGTGGCAACCTCGCTAGCTCCTATTTATATCACATGTCGTCACACACTATAGATAAACAAATGAAATATTGAAATATCTAATGTGGGCACCACACGTTTTTCTTGTACGGCCTATTAAATTATACACAGGTTTTGCTACATTCCATTTAAACTTATTTCATTACAGACATATTTCTCATTCAATTAGTTCAGCTCACATTTTGCGGCAAAGCAAAAATACATAAAATTTCAAAGCATCTTCATTAAAAATTGTAAAATACAGAAAAACATAAAACACCAAGTAAATTTAAAAAACAGGTGACAAAAAAAGTAATTTTTACAATTCAAATAAGAATTTCTAAGCGAAAAACTAGCAATTTAGACAATGGGCAGGAAGACAGATTTTTTGGTGCACTAAAATTGAAAGTTCACTTTTGGTCCCTCTCGGGAAAAAGACACCGAAGCTGGTGCACAAACTGACTTAATTCACTATTATACTAAGAGTTTCAAAAGTAAACAAACTGCGGTCACATCAGGCTTATTCTACTTAACAAAACTTTTAAATTCTTGACAATTCTACAACTATTGCATGCAGATTCAATAAAGCCTTAAAAACCTTAACCGGAACATAAGGATAACTAATTCACTTACGTTTAAAGCAAAAAATAACAACCTACCAATATATAAGAATAAAGAAAACTGAGCTCACCGAGCCCGGTAACCAAATAGATGTGTATATATACACTGCTCGACAATGAAAATGCAACACCAAGAAGGAGTGGTCAGAAAGTGATGAAATTTGGAAAAAAGACAGAGACAGCAAGCAGCAATAAGTGATCTTTATTTCAAAATGATAGTCAGAATACAGAGCGAGAACGGCGTCGGCTCAGTAGGGTGTAGGACCACCGCGGACAGCGATGCACGAACAAACACGGCTAGGCATAGAGCCAATAAGAGTGCGGATGGTGTCCTGAGGGATGGCTCTCCATTCCCTTTCAACCATTTGGCACAGTTCGTCTTCTGAACGAGGCAGGGCAGAGTCTGCAAACGGCATCCAATCACATCCCACGCATGTTCGATTGGTGACAGGCCAGGAGAGTACGGTGGCCAGGGAAGTATACCTTGCAAAGCATGTTGGCAGATGCGAGCACTGTATGGTCGGGCGTTATTCTGCTGAAAAATTGCATTAGGCAGCCCCTGAAGGTAGGGGATTGCCACCGGCCGCAGTACATTATCCAAGTATCGTCGGGCCGTCATAGTGCCCTGAATACGAACTAGAGGTGACCTGGAATCGTAGGCAATAACGCCCCAAACCATTATGCCACGTTGTCACGTAGTGGGGCGTGCCACAGTTGCGGCCGGATTAGATCTGTCTCCACGTCGACGCCACACTCGTATGCGGCGACTGTCACTAGATAAACAGAAGTGTGACTCATCTGAGAACACGACGTTTCGCCATTCTGTCATCTCCTTCGCTCCAGTCCGGCACCATTCTAAAAGTTGGCGTCTATGCTGTGGGGTCATGGCAGTCTTCTTAACGGACGCCGTGAGTGTAGGCCACATTCAACCAATCGACGGGAATTGTTTCTCCTCGACCTGGGAACATCCAAGGTAGCTTGTCGGCGGATGCGTCTTTCACGGGTGCTGATGTCACTCTGGCTGCAACTTCAACCCTCCTTCTTCCCCCATTTCCTTCTTCCGACCATGTTCGCCATAGCCGATGCACCGTGTTTGCATCTATGTGGGTATCAGCTGCGATTTGACGTAAGGACCAACCCGCCCTTCTCAGTCCGATCACCATGCCCTTCGTAAAATCGTTTATCTGCTGGAAGTGCCTTTGTTGACGGCGTCCTGGCATTCTCTCCTATTACACGTATCCTCCGGAACAAAAACCATCTTTCTTCGATAATTCGTGTAGCAGAAATAACGACACGAATATTGCCCATTCCGCACGTTCCTTCCCTTATATCTTACTTCACGTGCGTCGGACAGCTGTGCATTTCGCATCATTCGCATAACTCAGTGACGTGCGTCTACTCTAAAATTTGCATAAATTTCTGACCACTCCTTCTTGATGTTGCATTTTCAATGTCGAGCAGTGTACATTTAGTGCGGCCGATTGCAACCGAAAAGGGAGGTGCACATATTGTAACTTATTATAGCATTCCCATATACAAAATTTCAACTTTCTGAGACTGCTTGTTTTTGAGTTATGTGTAATATTGTACGATTTTTACTCCCACAATATCAACTGGTGCATCCGCAACAAAGTGAAAATTACTAAATTGAACTTTAACTAACTAACAAAGAAGCTAAATAAACATAGAAATATAAGAGCTATCCAATTAAACATTTATTTATGATCGTGATTATTAGTAAGTAATTGCGCTGTGATTTTTCATTAATTTCCGGGACCGTGCTCAGGTAAAGATTGGATAAGCGATAGATACAACACACAAGTGAAAACATAATATAAATTTCAAATTAATAAGAGATTTTATTAAGTCTCAAACGATAATAGTTAATTTCATTTTTTTTTATAAATTACCTATTATTATTATTACTACTACTACTATTATTATTACTATTATTTAATTTAAATTTTTGGTACCAAAATATAAAATAAGACATACTTATTTACTATTCAACACAAAAGCTATTAAGGAAATTGAAGAAAGGAAAAATGCACATTTTTTTATTAGTTTTGGCATGAGTTTGACATCTGGACGAAATATAATTCCGCAAAACATTACACTCTTAAACAGATGGAGTTTTCAGTCAAAATTAATTTTTTCCGGAATAAAGATGAAGGATCAAGACGTAATTTCCAAAAATGGGGCAATTAAAGTCTCTTACAGATTTGAATTCGTAAATTAATATTCATTCCAACTTAATTACAGCCTACTAATTAAATAAAATGTCCTGCTATCACACAAAAGAAAAAAGTGACTTATCTGATTACTGGAAATCTTGACGTGGAAAGGATCCATTATTCTTAGAGGCCATCTTGAAAACGCTTGTCTAGGCCTAAATTATGCATCACGTGGCCGCTTGGCATCTGAAGACGAACAGGAGAAATAAGCAGGTCCCCTTCCCTGATCGACGTCGTTACCAATATGTCGGAAATCCTGAACTAAAGGGCAATTCCACTAAGCAGTCGATGTAAGTCAGCTACAATATCTAGTGGCTGCTAGTTGCTACCATCTCAAAGCTTGCATGCTTGGGAATACAATCCGTACGTAAGTCGTCGGGGTAATACAGACGCATACTCTTTCCGAAGTATGTCTACGTTGGCCTAATACAGAGAAAAGATAAACTCTAGTCTTAACGGCTTTTAACGGCTAGACGTTTCAGGAAAAAAATAGAAGTTCTTCAAGGAAAAGAACAAAACTTATGGGAGTTTCCAAAGGATCTCACCATCTAGACAAGGCCAAGTAGTCCACCGTCCCCAGTCGTCGAATAATAGTTTACTACTGACGAAGAGTTTAACGTAGCCGAGTCGAAACCAAGTAAAGCTAAGAACAGTCCAGCCAAAATCTCTAGATATTTCATTAATTCCGAGAATAACCAACCAAATTCAGTTCCCCGAACTGCCAGTGGATCCTACCGACAGAGAGCACAATTGTTCCCGTCTTAACAACTGAAAAAGGAAACTACTTCATCCGAAGACAGCACAGCATAAAGTGACCCGTACTCAAAATTCTCCTTCACTTATCCCCCCCCCCCCATTTCACTTACCCCCCCCCCCCCAAAAAAATCCGAAAAAACATGCTGGCACAAAACTAGGTTTTCGCCCTCTCATTAGAGACCAAGTTTTCGCTTTTTCACCCAAAATCCAAAACAGTCCAACCGCGCACTCGCAACTTTTCAAAACCAGGAGCCAAACTGAACACTTATCGCCATAGCAGTGACCTTTCCTCGTAGGTGAAACGTGAACCCCACTAAATTTATCACGTACCTACTTTAGTTAAGGCAACCGGAACAAAGGACCGGAACCTTTCTAATGTTTTAAGGAAGTGAGTCAGACCCTGAAAAGGATGACACAGAGAAATTCGCCCTCTCCTGAAACCTTTCGCAAGGAAACGAAGCTTTCTTGGTTAAGTTTAAATAAAAGAAAAAGATATTGTTGAAGCATTGGCTTTTCCAAAATATAAGAATATACCTCACAAAATATTAATACATTAAATTAATAATTTCCGAAATTAAATAAAAAATATTCTGGTTTTTCCTAAAGAATAATTAACTTAAACTTTGTTTTATTTTTCAACAGAAAATTCGAACAATTATCAACATAACATATGCGAGATAGATACGTACGTACATATAGATGTCACGTAAATAATTTCTTCTGAATCCGTTTTAAATCCATTTCACAGTCCATTTTGGGAAAAAGAGTCCTTTATTCTGTCCGTAAGTACATATCTCATGCAAAATCATGATTCAAATCGACTCAAGAAAGGCCAAAATGGAAATTTTCTTTGAAATATGGTACCCGGAATTTTTCGCTATTACAATACTTCTTTTACTTCGTACAGGAAAAATAAAAATAATTGCAATTTCATGATTTACTTTTATTGTAAAATGCTTTTGTATGTATTACTCTCAGCGTATATGAAATTACACATATACAAATTAACATAATGAATAATTACAAATAATTTTATGCATAATTGCAAATATAATATGAATTATTTCATATTCATATTCAGAAATTAAAGATAACTAGAGAGTTCAGTCTTCAAAAATGGCATAAAACTATTGTGAGTACTCGTAGAAATTTAGTTTCTAATAACTTTGTTTAATTATAGTGTTTATATGATCTCTACAAAAAATGCATTGCATTTAGAATGGCTTGCAAATAGTGTAAGCTCATTTTGATCTAAAAATATTCGTTTGGGTTGCAATAATTTTATAATTTTAATACTAAGCTACTGATTAGTATATTTTATTCGCAAAAAAATCATTAAAAAGGCAACTATACAGTTGATGCGAGATAATTTTAAACACCTTTTAGAGGGAAATATTTTATTATAACCCTACCATTACGTTAATTATTCATTTCAAGGGAATATCCGACAGATTAACAAAGAGGAGCTGTGTGTGTATCTCACTCTTCATCAGCGCCATTTTGTCTTTTCTATAAATTTCAAGGCTATGATTTATCAAACCCAATGCAATAAACTAATTAATCTTCAACTTCATATTTTAACTTAGTGAGTATCGAGTGAGTAACTGAGTGAATTTAACTGATTTACGATCCATTATATAGTATTATCTGAAACTGTTCCGTCAGTTCGGTTCTATATCCGTATCATTTAATGAGTCTAGCTGTTGTGAATGCTTGCACCCGGATTTTGTGCGAAGGAAGTCGACTACAATGGATTCATTCTGAAATGGAATTTATATATATCTGCGATGTCAATGCCGTTGTATAAAAAGCATTAATTTATGATAATCTTCCCTTAGAAGCACAAAGCTGATTTTCTGTATCGAAAAATCATACGTATACATTTATAACGAAGCATTTTTTGTGGTCTAAATAACAGATGAACAAATTAATTTTAAGCTATTTTATAATCTGCTACTTTTTTTTATTTTAATTTACTTTCTACATAGCCAGTAGCGGTATAAATTTGTCTTTTGTCAAATAATATAAACTAATAAATAAACATAATGAATATTATTAATTATTATTCAGAACATTAAAAGTAAAAATGCAACATTTCTTTGCCCGTACTGTACGAAATATATGTTAAATAATTTTTAGCAACTTGACAGACGTATAAAGAAAGAATTTCTTATCCTGCAAAAATGTTTACTTAAATGGAAATCTAAATCCTCTATGTAATATATACAATTTATTATATCAGAATAAGGTTTAATGAAAGGAGATTATTTTATGCGTAAACAACACTACTAATTGGATGGAAAATGTCGTTTTAACTATCTCAATGGAAGGATAAATATGCACACTTTCTAATTGCACTTCACTTCTTAATCCTCCTCCCAGAACGGCAAAAAAAGGGGGTTGGGATATCTTTAGCTGCACACTAAAAAGGATGGAATTTGATGACCTTAATCTCTATATAAAGAGCCTAAAACTGCAAAAACGCTTCGCACTGTTTAATATTAGCGTTAAGCTGCGACGAAAACGTCAGACTTAAAAACTTTACTAAACGTCAAGCTTAAAAGTGAAAATGTGGTAAACAGGATTTCTTGGATTTTCCAAACTTGTAAAAAATAATTTTACCTTCATTTGTATAATTCCCAATTTAAGGAATTAAAATTTATTTTTAATGAATTGAACCAACGAGGAAGAGAATCAATTACCGTTCCCAGATAATTTAGTTTTTCTCATCCTGATATTTAATGTTATTTGCTATAAAATAAATAAATTAGTACTATTTTATTATCTAAAATGATATATAAAATTGTAAGCTAATTAATAAGCAATAAATTAATTAGAAAAATGCTGTTATCAGTTTCACACTTTTGTATGTTCGAACTGAAGATATCAAAGTCTTTTCAAACATATAGTTTTCAAATAACATTAGCAGAATTTTTATAAAATCCAAATTATATTCTTAAACTAATTAAAGTTATGAGCTGCTAAATAGTTATAAGTATGGCATACTATATTGTAAAAGTAATGATATGAACATTTCAAAAGGCTAGCAGTGTCTAAAAATAACATTCGCTGTAGTATTATATATCAATCTAAAATAGCTGGACACTCGTTCCTTAAGAATTCATGTAATATGAATGGCAGAATGCATCGAACATTTAGCCATGTTGCTGAGAGCAGTCTTTATAGGACTACTATACGTTCCTTGGCTCCATATTCTTCTATGCATCCTATATATTCTTTTTATCTTATGTACGATAATCTTTTATGATTGTCTAGTGCCTTGAGTACTTTCAGGTTGATCTATAATATAATTTTGTATATTATAAAATTTGTGTATTTTGTGAAAAAGTAAATTTTGAAATTTTCGTTTTGGGGGATCATACATAACGCGCATGAAAGTTTTTCACATGATATGTGATTTAATTCTGTGTGTTTCAAGTATATGGGGTGTTTTAATTTTATTTTATATCTTAATTGAATAGTCATAATTTGCGAAAAGAAACACTCTGAAATTTTCTTTTACACGGAACTTTGTAAATGTGCAATTATATTTATTTAATTGATTTTAATGTTTCTTATGTATAGTAAGTGATTTTAAGTTGTTCTGTGCAAGTTTAATTATGTTTTCTGAAGGTTTTTACATGAAAGGTAATTAGGCTTAGCGAGCCGTAGACTATTTATTTTCAGCTTGCTTGAGTTTTGAACTTTGAATTATTGACTGTATGCCTATCGACGAATATTTTAAATTACAAATTTTGGCAACTTTAGGTGCTTGAAATTATACTGTGTACCCGTATATTTATACTTTTATTGAATATTTAATGTGTTATTAGTTTTTGTTTTTTAATTCTGTCCACGTTTTACATAAAAAATGAATGATCAAAGTAAATGGTATTCTCACGAACAGTGATGTTGGTTTTAATGAAGAAGATAAAGACGATATCTTTGCTATTGTGCAATAAATGAAGAAAGTGATGGAAAATTTTGAGTGATAAACGGATATAAAGATATTTAGTGGAGATTTTGAATTTAAGCTTCAAAATAATTACAGATTGGGCAACTAAAATTTGCCTCAGTCGTACAGAATTGGAAATGGATAAAACAAAATAAGATAAATTTGATATCCTTGTTAAGAAAATTGGAGGGAGCAGAAATATTATTGAACCTCAATATCTAGTTCATCTCCAGACTTGGAGAGGGAAGCAGGTACGGAAGATAATGTCACCGATCATCGAGAAGATGATAAGTTGAAGAAACGTAATGAAATTATTCTCCGACTAGTTGGAGGAGATATTGTTGTATATAACGAATTGACGAGTAATTTAAATCCTGTGAAGTTAAGTATTAATGTTGTTAATTCCTATACGCGTAAGAACGGCGACCTTGTCGTCCGATTGAAAAATATAGAGGAATGTAAAGTTTTGGAGAAGATAGTTTTAGAGAGTGATAATTTATATGATTTGGTTAAACCTAAAGAAAAAACTTCATTATGCCTAAGATCATTATTTATAATATTTCGGATTTAGTTTCAGACGAACAAGTTATTGAAAATTTAAAATGAGAATGTTGTTGAGAGAATGAATGCGTTAGATATCTATCTGTTAAAAATGAAAGCTTCAGAGAAAGATGTACCTCACCGAGTTTATCAGATATCGGGAGAATGTCAACAAAGTATTTTTAATGATAAAATTATTAATTATTGGTTGGAAATTATTAACTATTGGTTAGAAGTTTTATTCCACCAAATTATATTTGAGACCAAAGAGGTGTACCAGTTGTTTAAGGTATGGCCACACCAAAACGTTTTGTAGAAATGACCTTATTCCCATGATAGATCCAAATGCAAGTCTGAGATTTCAAAAGTTATTAATTGTAAAGAGATGAATCAGGTATATAGTATTAATTATAATGGATACCATGATGCCTTTTGCAGAGCTTTCGATTATTGACTGCTCTGTCTGGGACAGTTTCAATCAACATTTTTTTTATCTTAGAAGATTTTGTAAATGTAATTATTTTGGTGACTTTATCTGGTTTTTACATACTTTCTTAATTAATGAAGATCTTGAACAGCATATGTTCATCAGTATCCGCCCAGCTTACGATTATTCATTAAATTTTGCTGCAGATCCCTGATATTATGATGATTCAAGAGACATATTGTATTCAAAATGCATTCGCTAATGCAAATAGAAGTTGGAGATTCGCACATAAGGAGGGTTGTCGTGCAGCAATTATGATTGTAAGCCCAGAGCTCAGTTTTATCTTAGATTGTTGTATAGATGAAATTATAGCAGGCTCTTGCAGAGTAAATGACTGTAGGACTGAGCTCCGTATATTCCGTATCCTGCGGAGGATTTAAATCCACTCCTTTTACGGCTGGATAATATTTTACATTTATATGTATGTTTTATCGTTATGGGGATGTTAATGATAAACATATGAATTGGAGGCTTCGATTAATGATTTTAGATGATGTTTAATTCAGGATTTTATAAATATGTATCAGTCAGTTTTATTAAATGATTGTGATTCTTTACCAGCTTTTTTCTTCAGTTTTAGGTATTGGTTTTACTGACTTTGTTATTTGTTCGCCTGGATTAGATATTAACATTTTAAATTAGATATTCTGGACTGCTAGCTTTTAAGCTATCATAAGTATTTATTTCTTGAATATTTTGGAATATTTTATGATACAATTATTCAGAAAAAGTGTACAAGACATCGTAGAAGAATTTTAGCATTTATTAAGAGGATTTGTCCCAAAATGGAAGAGTTTACAAGTGAACTTTGTTTAATTGTTTCTAAAAACAGGCTTAATGATTTTGTTTGGCAATTTGAGAATTTTTGAAGAGAGGAATTGGTAAATTTTTGTAATGTGTTAATAAAAGAAACTTTAAGAAAATCTCTGAGTAGAATCTTACTTTGGAGAGATATAAGAGGAAAATTTGAGCTATGAGAAAGAGCTCTTAAATAAAAAATTTGGATGAAGAGATTTTTCTTAGAAGGAAATTAATATTCAATAGGAAGCTTGCTTTTTATAAAAGATTGATTTTAAAGACGAAAAGAGATGTTAAATTGAGATACAGGTTTCTTGGCTGTAGCTAAGAATAGATATAGAAATACACTCACGTTTGTGAAAATTGCAACACCAAGAAGGAATCGTCATAATTGAATGCAATTTAATACACAGTTGAGTGGTAGTGGTACAAATAAATGATTAAATATTCAAAGCAAACAAACAAGAACAAGAGATCAGAATCAGTATTTTGTGTGGCCACCACGCGCCGCAATAAGTGCTGCTACACGACGTGGCATGGAGTCAAACAAAGTTTGAATGTCTGACTGAGGAAGAGCATTCCATATCGTTTGTACGCGTACCCAAAGTTCGTCTGCAGACGCAACAGGACGAGGATCACGAGCAAGACGCCGACCAATGACATCCCACACATGTTCAATTGGCGACATATCCGGGGAACACGCAGGCCAAGGAAGAAGCTGTACCTGCTGCGCTGCAAAGAAGGATTTAACAATCCGAGCAGTATGAGGGCGGGCATTGTCCTGTTGAAATACAGCGCCTGGCAAGCTTTGAAGGAAGGGAACAGCTTCGGGCTGTAGAACTTCACGGATATACCGGTTGCTGTTCAGATTGCCCACAATTCGTAGCAATTGAGATCGTCTATGATATGCTATGGCGCCCCAGACCATAACTCCGGGTGTTCGTCCACTGTGGCGTTCGATAATGCACTCCGGAAGGTGGCGTTCACCGGCATAGCGTCTGACACGAATGCGGCCATCATGGTACCACAAATTAAAGCGGGATTCGTCAGAAAACACGACATGCTGCCAATCAGCACGCCAGTCTCTATGCTGATTGGCCCATTGTAGCCGCAGGCGGCGATGGTCGTGCGTTAGGGGGATCCTGTATAAAGGAGTCCGTGCGCGCAGTCCACACTGCAGCAGACGTCTACGAATTGATGAAGCACACAATGAAACACCTGTAGCTATTGACCACAGTGCTGCCAATTGTCTAGAGGAAGCTGTACGGTCCGTCCGCGCCATGCGGACCAGGTGTCTATCATCGCGAGCTGACGTCACATTTCGGGGTCCACTCCCGGATTTCCGAGTTGTCCGACACTCGTCCGTCCACTGCTTCCAAACGCGCATCACTGTGCTGCTGTTACGCTGCACACGAGAGGCTACTGCACGATACGACAATCCAGCTTCACGAAGGCCGATGATTCTCCCTCGTTCAAACTCTGTAAGTTGTTCAAATCTCGCTCTCTTTCGTCGACGAGGCATAAGTACAGATTGAGTTAACGTTTACCACTAGCAGATAACCACCGATAACCATACACGCCTCGCTACAGCCGTCTATTTATTCGGATCCATCAGCCATTCAGAGGGCGCTGCTCAGCATACGCATGCGCTACGGATTTGCAATTCTAATCATTTACATATCATGCGCTACTTTGCATTTCCTGAAAATTTCAGCTCACTCGCGTAAGTCCTTCATGGTGTTGCAATTTTCACAAACGTGAGTGTAATTCTCCTCAAATGAGACCTGAAGGATGTAATAGTCAAAATATTGAAGTTACTGCCAAGGCAGTTGTAGCAGAAAATTTAATTTTAGAAAAAGATGCAGATGACAGCCTTCTGATGAACTTGTCTTTGAGTTTGATGAACTGGGAGCTTATGGAGGAGATTTTGTACTCAATGAGAACAAGACTGTAGTTGATGATTTGCGTACGAAATGTGCTCCGGGTTTTGATATGGTGAATGTTACCATTTTTGAAGATGTTATTTATTAGGTATACTGATTTTTTTGTTCTATTCTATAACGAATGTTTGGCTTTGCGAATTTTCGCAGGTACTTGAAAGACTTGACATTTAGTGCTTTTGCCGAAGAATAATGGAAGGTTTAGACTGATTTGTATTCTGAACGTTCTTGGAAAGATTCTGGATAAATTTCTTTCTAATCATCTGGCTGATTACTTTAAATATCATTTCCCCAAGATAATACAGATTTTGTCGTGGGAAATCAGCCGACGATGCACTGTGTGATTTAATACATTTTTCTAGTATAATAGAGGAACAACACATGTGGTATTAATCTCTCTGGATATTTGTAAAGCATTCAATTCTGTCAGATGGCCTTCCCTCCTGGATTCATTACATAATTTGTGAATTAAAGTAGAAATTTACTATCTATTTAAAGACTTCTTCAATAATAGAAAAATTGGCTTTTCTGTGAAAAATTATGGTGTGCCTGTATTTTCTTATGTATTTAGAGGATATCCACAGGGGTCTTGTAGTGTGCAGCTGCTATGGAATATTATCATTAACAAGTTGATTATAAATACACCACCGAATGATAGTGATCTTTTCTGTTATGCAGACGATTCCTTTGTTGGTGTTACTGCAGATTCTTTGGAAAAGTCGGAGGAAATTTCAGGAAATTGTGAATCTTCTGGATGAATGGACAACTAATGAGAATTTGATATTTAATCCCGAAAAAGACTTGCAAAGAATTAGATTAAAGTTGAACACAATTCAATGAGGGTGGATGCTGGTGACCACAAGAGCGTTCAGGACTGCGCTCACTGATTTGGTGTTTGTTTTGGCTTGCGTCCCGCCTCTCTCGTTGTTATACAGTTGTTTTTTAATAAGTTTTATTACGCTTTGGAAGATTGGACTTTTTAGATTTAAGAAAACGATTGTAACAAAGTATGGTTACAAGCTTTAACTTCTGAAAAGATCAATATTGATTATATTCATCCCAGGGACCGAATGGCCATAACTTTTATTAGAGACATTCCTATAATCGATGAATATGATATATATCCTAATGTCTCGGGAATGGGTGAGAGTGTGGTTGCTGCTCCTGTTGCAATTTTTTTGGCACCGAAATTGGAAATGGCAAATTGAGATTGAACGCATATAATTCGGTATATAATGCAGAACTATCCGCTATGCTATGTGCTTTAAAATGCTCATATAATCATTTGAATGCAAAATAAGAGATTACGTTATTTTCTGCTCTTTAAAGAAATAAATACTCTATTTTATGAGCTGAATAATAGAGGCTGTAGAATTAACTTCTCAATGAGAAAGGCCCATATAGGTTATACCGGCATCTAGAGGGAGGACGCTTTAGATAAAGAAGCTGCAAATGATAATTCTTTAATGGAAATAGAGTTTTCTAGCTCTAAGCGGGAGGCATGTACCGTCTTAGAATATGTAGTAATTAATAGCTGGTGCAATCCCTGGAATGATTTGTATAGAAACAAGGAATTTTTCAGATTTTTTTAAATAAAAAAGAAGATGCTGCTCATTAATGACATTGATTTTATTCAATTGATTACGGGACATGGTCGCTTTCCATTTTATTTGCACTGGTATATTGGAAAATCAGAATTGTCTTTTCTGCAAAGCATTAGGAGGTAATAAACCATTTTTGTGTGGATGTGTTTTGTGGTTTAACTATTTCATTTCATCGAGATTTTAAGATCACTTCTACAGGAGGTTTATATGATAGCAAGAATTATAAGATTGTTCGAGAGATCATGAAAATTATTAATTCAAATAGAGAATGAATTGGAATTGTAGTTTGAGTTCAACTATTTACTACCAGTGGTTTTTGGTTTTACACTGTTTTTACATAATATCGTCCTAACCCCTTATTTATTCGTTAGTTTTATTTTGTTTCGTTAAGTGACGTCTTACTGGTTTTTATAGCTTTGCAAACTTGATTTACTATTCCAATTTTTATGTTCATTTAGTTTGTTTTTTAACTTTTTACGTTACTCGGGCTTGGAGCCTGGCATCCCGGGAGCGTTATATTATTTATACGCGTTTGTGTTAGTTTTTTGTGCGAAGTCGTGTCTCTGAAAGCCGTCGTGTGTAGTGTCACGTGGGCGCAGCTTTTGAGTTATAAGACGAGCTTCCCTCGTCAGGCGGACCAGACTGCGTTCTAAATTAACAAATTAATATTCTTTAGCTTAGAAAGCACGAAAATAAGGGACGAGTATTATAAACGAGAAATGAATAGAACATTTTATAATACTGGGAGAAAATGCTAAATATATTATGATTCTTATAATGACTTGAATTTACGTTTTCTTTGAATGCAGACAAATTGCCTTAATTTCTTTTAATAAGGTAAACAGTAAGCTTACGAATTTCTTGAAATAAAACTTTGTATTTTTTCCTTGAGATGGAAAATAATTTTATATCTGAACTTATATATTATAGAAACACCAGCAATACTTATTGCAATAAGATTGAAATTTAAAGATTCATTCACTAATTTTGTCAGTATTAGCATCAACTCAACCAAAGGCCATTTCTATCAGCCAAATCAATAGTTAATTATTTGAATATGCATAATGCTATAAGCGAAAACTAAGTAAAACTGACTTATGGCTCTTCGACATAAATTATTGTAAATTTTAACGGAAAATATTTCTAATTTAGAGTAAAAACCACTAAATTTAAATTTGTATTAAGAACATTTCATTATTTTTACTAGTGAAATTCAACAATATTAATAAGAAACTAACTGTAGCGGACTTTATAATACATCAAATAATAACTTGAAATTATTAAAGTAATTTTATAAAATTTGATATGTAACAGTATACTTTTATGAAAGTTTAGGCCACGTTTCTGAAGCCTAAATTTCAATACAGAGATTATATATGACACATCAGAGCATTAATTAAAAGTTATACTCCATCTTTAAAAGAGATCTGATTTTGAAAGCCTTTCAGCCATTCCCTTCGACACTCAATAATTAACTTAATATTTGTGAAATTAATTTGACATCACCTTGATACTTAACATGGCGTTAAGGAACTTTCGTCTCGCCATGCAAACGTTATGGAACTTCTATTAAAAATAAATAAACCTTTAATAGTTATTTTTCCGTGGAAATTTCCGGATTGTTTACAACATTTTTATACTGATTAATTTCACAATGAGTTGCTTAGGTTTCGTATATTCCTTTTCACTATTGGGTTAAAAGCAGACAAAAAGTAAAATCCCTTAACTATAGCCCATTGACACAACACAGAAGAAAATAGATGGGGCAATTTCAAGCTTCACGAATTTAGTTGTTAACTTTCCATCGACGTAACGCAGTCGAGGCATATCGTTTCAGATCGATTCCTTCAGAAGAAGCCAAGTTTATAAAACCTCTTTCTGTTGAAACTATTCTTTAAATCCCTGCAGTTTCACTTTAGAAAAAATAAATTCTTAAAATGTATCCCAGAAACAGTTGTATATAACATAAGTTGTATATAAGTTGTATATAAGTGTTATATACAACACTTAGACATACTCGAAATGTTTATATCCATGAGCGTTCATGTTAAAATGAGTATTACAGTGCTTGGATGGTTTAGTTTCTTACTTCAGTAAATGTTTTGTTGTATTGTTTTAGTTTAGAAAGCAATAAAGCTCTTTTAAATTTTCTCAATAACTGCGTGCTTTGAATTAAAGCTTCTAGTTTGGAATTCCTATTCACAGGAACGGATGAGACTATTGAGATTTCATGCAATTTCCCGAGGTGCCTGTGGCCATAGCGCCGCACATTCATTGGAAGAGAAATATTTAATAGCAGCCCATCATTCTTTCCCGCCAAAACAAAACATAAAAACTGATGCTGCGTACGTTCGGATTGTTTAGTGAGAGATATTAATTTTGAAAGAAAGCTGCGGGTTACTAACTGTTATAGTCGGTTGAACGCTGACTGGATTCCAACATTGATATCGGAGGAAGGAAATATTTAAGAGTTTTCTGCAACTAAGATTTGCCTTCGTTGATTTAAAAAAGAAATTGCGGGAAACGTAATATTCTTAAACATAACAACTGTAACTTCATTGCTTGTTAACTTCATTGCTCGAAAATGATCTGTGAAAGCGATTACGGACGATGACGATGATTTTATTACCGTCGTCGTCCTTAATCGCCGTGAGAAGAATAAACAAAAAACAAATTTCTTCCTGAGGGCAAAAAGCTGAAGAAAAATAGAGAACTATTGCACTGCAATGACTCGTATGAAACGTAACTATGTAATGCATAATCCTTGGATATTGCACAAGGTGTACTGCAATGAAATGTTCCGCATTGATCGAACTGTTCAAGGGACAAAAAGCTTAAAATATGCAAATTATTATATTGACAGCCATCGCTGGCCGGTCGTTATATTATTTATTTCTTCTACTCATTTAAAAAGAGCCGCCCAACCGGTATAGTTATTAGCATCGCTGACTGCCGTACCGAAAGGCCTGGGTTCGAATCCCACACAAGGCATAGATGTTTGTAAATGTTCGTGTATAAAGTATATGCAAATGTTCGTGTATGTAAAGTGTTCGTATATAGTGGGGGCACTCTAAACATGCGGCGAGCCGAAAGTCCTCTCGAGTGGTTAGTGGTAGGGAAGAGGGGTTGGGAGAACCTCGGATACGTACCCCAAGGTGTTCTCCATCAAAATTGGGGTCGGAACTGAGCTAAATCGCACTTTCACCTGTATGGCGCTGAAGGCTGTTGCCAACGACAGGCGTAATCTTTCGCTCCTAGTAAGTCCTTCTCCTGTCCTCCTAGTCCTTATACTGTAAGTCCTAGCCACGAGGTATTCCGTAGGCTTGGACTGACTGTAAGTCCGAGAAGGAAGCATTAGTCAACAAAAACCACTCATTTGAAGCTCTTAAACAGATTTATATTTGCTAACCGTAATTGGTCGTGAATGATTAAGCACTGATTTAAAAATCAGGTGGCGCATTACTTTATATTTACTATTTTAATTTAATTTGAACATTTGCTCACCATTTTTCGGCAAGTAATGGCTATTACGTTTTGCTTTTGCGTCACTGTCAGGCTGATGAGTAAATATCAGTATTTATTGTTAAACCTTCACTTCATCTGAATCAGATTTACAGTAATTTGAAGACACGATCCGATGATAAGTTTTAAGTTTTCAGTATATTTCTATGCTACCAGTAGTCAACATTTAAAGTAGTTTGGAAGCGCACAAAATTATCTCTTGGACACTGCTTCTGGGTAACCACGCATGCCGAAGAGATGACGCTTAGTTCTTGATATCAGAGAGTTCGAAAGCTGTAAAAGACACCATATAGCAAAGAAAGAGTCTCACTTCTTTTCTCTTGACTTGCTACTACGTTTAACGAAAGGAGAAGGGATAATGCTCCAGGAAAATGTATATTTTTATCTTTTTTATGTTGATAAATTTTGTTTTTTTTTAGAAGTGGTTACTGATAGTAGAGTAGTAACTTATTCCTTTCGATAAAATGGAAATTTTGTCTTTAAAATTCTTACAGATAACAACAAATACAACAAATGTAAAATTTAACAACAAATGTAAAATTTAAAATTTTACATTTGTTTGGGACAGAAACAGATATATAGCGTTACAATACTTTACAAGCAT
>KK112003.1:0-22994 GCA_000611955.2 Stegodyphus mimosarum | reverse complement strand
GGAAAATAAAAAGGAATTTTAATTACAGTTCTAAATAAATAGCCAAATAAATGTGAAATTCGTAACAATATTCTCTAAAACTTTAACGAATTTTTCATTAACAAACTCAAAGATTTCAAAGCCAGCAATACCAACGTTGTACAGAAAAACATTTTTATCTCCAGCGCGTGAGAGCGTGTACCCAAATTTCTAAAGATATGCTCAATTTAAAATTATTTTGCGATATTGCTGTTGAACTGAATTTTATGGTTTAAGTGCGAAGAACATGGTATTTAACAAATAAAGGTAACACACAAAATGTTAAATAAACGTCCCTTTGGACGTAATTTAAAATCTGAAACATTTCAGATTTTTTTTCATTATTTCTTTTGATAAGAATAAATTTTATTAACCTTTTATCGCACTTGTGCATTAAATCTATTCAAAGTCCTTACGCACTCAACAATATTTATTTTGTTTATCAAATCTTACTTAAATTTAATGGTACAAGCACATTTAGAGGTAAAACCAGTATGTTCATGATGAATATCAAAAAGTGTTTTGTAGCATATTTTTTAGAAATAGTTCTTGTTAATTACAGTAATGATGTGAATTTTAATTCCCAAATAAATGTTTTTTAAATTTTCAGTTAGGTAGAATATCAAAATACGTACATCAGCGTTGGGGACCATAATAATTTAGAAAAATTTTAAGAATGTTTTTATTGCTTTGAAACGGCTTAAATTAATAAATTGTTAAATTGAATTTAAATTGTTTACAGTTATAATTTGCAAGATAAATTAGAGACTGTTTTTCATTCCAAATGGCAGCAGCTTGGAAATTGGTTATACGGCAGTTCGCTTGGAAGATGAATTAAAGATCTTACTTTTAATCTAATGATAATGCTTATCAGGCTGAATGTATTATAAATACATCGTAGTGTAATATAAGGATTTAAAATTTTCAAAGAACAATGTTAAAGATATTTCTAACATCCAATACATACTATATGGTAGTTAAAAGGAAATTGATTTTTAAAACAAAAAATTGATAACATTTGTTGGAAAGGATTACTGCTTGAAACTAATTTTTTTCTTTTATACTCCTCCTCCATTTAATATGCACAGCGCCTTCAGCGCAACTTAATTTCTAAAATCAGAAGTACCAGAGCTCTATGGAAGGGTGTCATGAAAGACAAAGAAAAGTAAACAAATAAAATAGCAAAATAATTAATGATTATTAATACAACAATTAAGTAAAATTATCAATTAATTAAAATTCAATAAATTGTAAAGAGGCAAATAAAAACTTAAAAAGAAGCACATCAATGTAAAACTCAAAATTAGACAAAACAGCAAACTTATTTTGATGTAACTATCGATTACGAGGACGATCAGATACAGATCCTTTTTCTTCAGGAGCAAAAAGAATACTGAAGCCAAAATAAGTTAACTACAAGTATTTTATCTAATTTTGTGATAATAAAATAAGATAATGGACCTCATTTTATTTGAGTTTGGATGAAATTAGTTTCGCTTAAAAACTAAGAAAGAACTGGATCAGGCTCCGGCTGAATTTAAATCCTGAATATACAGTATAACGTATTATTTCAAGGATAATAGAAGCAAAGACCATTATTTTTGGAACACAATAATTAAAAATATTTAGACGGTTAAAGCGTAATTAATGAGGATAGAGAGAATACCATAGAAATTAACAATGTGCCGTCAGATTTTGATACCGTAGTCCTCCAACCGAACATGGCTATTTTTAAGCCTGAATTTTGAATTTCGAATTTCTTTTATTACCTATGAAAAATTTTTAACAAGTTAAAAAATTTTTGATTAACAAACTCAACAATTTCAAAGAGCGCAATGGCAACACTGTACGGGAAAAAATATTTTTATCTCCAGCGTGGGAGACTGTATACCGGAAATTCTAAAGATATGCTCATTTTAAAATTATTTTGCTATATTGCTGTTGGATTGAAGTTTGTGGTTTAAGTGCGAAGAACATGATATTTAATAAACAAAGGTGTGAGACATTAGGTTGTTTGGAGCAGGAGAGAGATAAAAAGCCAGCCATGCCCTCGCCGGGACTCGAGCCACGGACTTCTGGAATACGCGCCGAGCGTGCTGATTACTACAGGACGAAGGCAGGAGAAATACCTTATATACTCCCCCTTTTAAAGGGCGACTGGGGATTAAGGGCCTCAATCTCCAAATCCTGGTGGTGAAGAATCATCATCCACCACCTTTTTAGGTCGGGCACCACTGTAGAGACGCTACGTTATTACGAAGGAGGAGCGATGAAAGATAAGCAGTACCCTCGCCGGGACTCGAACCCCGGACCTCTCGAATAAGCACAGAACGAATATGCGCCGAGCGTGCTCCTCACTACACCACAAAGGCATGATAAAAAGGCGGGAGAAATACCTTATTAAAGGTAACACAGAAAACGTTAAACTCTCCTATGGGGTTGTAATGTAAAATCTGAAAACTTTCATATTTTTTAACATTAATTTAAATTCAATATTGGCGAATTTCATTTCTTCTTACTACAAGCAATATACTAAAAAACGTAAGTGAATTTTTTTTTGAAAAATGAGAGGTAGGTACAATAATAATTAAATGAAATGTAAAATGTATTACGATCAATTAAACAATTACAATGTAGTAAAATACATAAATTAATATTATCTTAAAATCTTACATGGTAGAAAATAGACCAAGTAGAATCTAAAAGTCACAGTTACTTTAGAATTCTGATAATTGCTACCTTCTCATTATAGTTGAATTATTTGTACACAAAGTTTGCAGAAGTAGAAACTTTATCTCAATAAAACATTTTAAACTACTGTATTTAGAAAATGCGTGAAAGACTTTGTTAACAATAATTTTTAAGGAAACGATTAAACTGAAAAATTATTCTAGTTGTTTAGAAGCAAATACAAATATGTATTTAGTAGAATTTTATTATAAACTGTTTAGAGAGCAAACAAATTTTCTGAAGATTACTTTAAACTTGAAAATGCTTTCGTAACGATAATATTGTTTCGATATTTGTATTTAGATAGCTAATGTTAGTATAATTTTAATTAAAACTGTTTTATTTCCCCGTGCAATGCAGCAGGTGACATATTTACGAGAAAGCTACGCCGGAAAAGTAGAAATACAGGAGCACGTGTGTTTTAACATTGAATAAAAGCTTATCTCGGTAATTTATATTTAATTTAAATAAATGTGATTGACTACTATGTTAGAAGCAACCGTAATTCTACTCTTTTGCTTTCCAGAAATCTCGAGAAGCAGAAATTACTAGAATCCCTCGCGACCGATTTAAAGTTATGGAAAGCCAGACAGAGAATATCTCATCTCAGTTATTTAGTTAGTTGCTGTTGTTATTGTTGATCGGATTAGTTTCCTCTGTGCTGTGCTTTGCGTTCTAGTTAACCTTTTTAGTAGTTTAAAGTAAAATTACTGATTACTATTACTTGATATTGTGAACACTTATACAAATATCTCTAAGGAAAATTCAAGCGTTCTGATATATTTCTTTCGATAAGAATAAATTTTATTAACCTTTTATCGGACTTGTACATTCAATCTATTGCCAGCCAACCCGTACGCCCGCAAAAATATTATTTTGTCAAAAAAGAAAAATTTAAACTATGTAATTTTTTCTCATTTTATTTAATTAAAAATCTTCTGCAGGCTTCGTCGATTTAAGAATATATTTTTATTTATGTTCAACTTTGGGAACATAAGAGTTTAAAGAAACTTTTTAATGTAAACTATATTAGGCTGATTTTTTAAAACATTCACAAGAGTCTTTTTTTCGTCGAGAAATCGTTAATATATTTTTCCACATATTATTTTGCATTACTGTTATTTCAGAAGACTTCTTAAGATACTCGTTAATAAATTTTGTTTCAAGTCTTATTAGAATTTAGGCTTTGTGCAATGCTGCTGTTTTCTTAGTTGATTAAAAATAGCGTTATTCCTGTTATGAACTGGCATTTTCTTTCCATTTTACAGAAGAATCACATATAATTTGGCATTAGATTCATGTTTTGGTTCACAAAAATTACTAAATATAACTTTTTATGTATTTTTCTGATCCCTGTCTTTATATTTAGGAAATCCTGCAATCTACAAAATGTTTGTCTTTGTTTGTTAAATGTTTGTCTACAAAATGTTTGTCTAATAAAAATTGAAAGAGATTTTTAATTAAAATTTGTTATTTTTGACATCATATTCATTTGCATTAAGGGGTTGATTAATAAATAATTTCGAAAAATTCGAGATTGATTTTTTTCGTTTAAATGACATTCAGTGGAGCATTGTTGTGATTTCTTAAAGCATTTTGTTTATAATTCTATTATATTCACTGAAAAAATGTTAACAATTTTCACAGAAGTAACTTCTATTTTCGAAATTTAAAGATGCGTTATTAAGAGTCTCTTGAAGTTTTATTTCTTTAAAATCATAACCTGGTAATCGCTCAAAATGTTCCTTAAACTTCAAATATTTTTCCATTTTAGTTACGCAAATAATATTACGAGTTGGCTACATGTCAATATAGAAGCCTGCCAGTGTTTTCAAGAATACGATTTTTATACGAATTTGTGAATAATATTTCCATTTTTAATACATTTTACAGTAATCTGCTTAGAAATGCTCGTAGGATAATCTCTTAACACACCAGATCCTTTTATAAATTGATATGTTATTTTATTTACATGCGAAAGTTTCTTTTTTAAAAATTTCCCTATTCCTTCAGTATGATCCTCTGCCCTTTAATACCAGTTTCGGTCAATTTTTATGATATGAGAATCAAGCCTTTTGTGTTTGATTTTTTGAATGAGTACAAAAATTTCCTAGATATAAGTCTAGAAACAGGAGGAATGTATAATAGAAAGAATTCATAGATTTAAAAAAATGATTTCTTTAAATTTAAAAATAAACATGAGGATTTGAGCCATTTAAAATATTTTTTGTATTTGAAAGTATATGTTTACGACAACGGTTAAGACTTTTGTTAACACGTTGTATATATTTTATGCCAGATTATCTTCCTAAATTCGTATTATGTATATCCCAAGGAATAACAATATACTGTCCTCCAAAAGTTAAGGAACAGCATGTCTTTTGTGTCTAATTTGAGAATGAAGCAACATAGAAACATGCAACATAGAAACTTTAATGCCCATGTTCACTTGTTTTGACTTTAATGGACATGTCACATGTTCACATTTAAGAGCTGTTTACAGTTCTTAAATGAATATGACGTAGAATGCTTCTAAAATTCAAAACAACCATGAATTACACCAAAACTTGTACTGTTGGCAGAGAAATCCAGTGGAACATAACAGTATTTTGAGTAAACGCGCTGGTAACATTACAAAAATGGATCCTTATAAAGATTTTTCAATTAAATTGTCTGTCAGCGAAATGGGAAACAACGATCAGATGCGGGATAATCCTTATTCAAGCTTATTTAACGAGCTTGGACGATGGCTTAAAGCAGCAACCTCTTTCCCAAAGTAGTCCGAAAGATGCTCTGTTCAATTCAGATCTTGAGATTAAGAGGCCATTTCATCCGTTCAATGCCGTGATCCGCAAGATATTCTTCAACAACCAAAGCTTGATGCGGTCGTGTATTGTCGTCCATCAGAAGAAATCTAGTACCACATGAGCACACATATTGATTAAGGATCACTTCTCGATATCTCACATCTGTCAAAATTCCTCTATGATGCACATGCAGGTCAGTGTGACCAACGAGAGAAATCCCAGCCCATTAAACCTCTGTAACTCTGTCTTTTCGTAATGTGAGATTGGTTATATCTGGTTCTTTGTTTACTCCAGATTAGCTGAATCACACTCCACTTTGAACCTGGACTCGTCTGTGAGGAGAACAGAAGCCTGTTGTTCACTGGTCCCGAAGACGTGTTCTGTTGCCCAACATGGCATCTCTGGGGTTTTGGATCAAGAAGACACAAACAACTGAATAGTGGTGTGTACCAAACCTGTACTATGCAGCCGTCTGCACACTGCAGTAGCTGAGGTTCTTGTTCCTGTTGCCACTAAATGATCTGTCATGAGCGGTAGCACAGTAATGGTGCTCCTCCTGCGGGCCTGAATAATGGTCTTCCTCAGGTGTTGTAAATCTTAGTCTGCCTAAAACATGTCTTCGAGAGGCAGAATTCTTGGATTCAAACTGATTCCATAGTCGGTGGAACATACTATGAGGTCCATTGTGACGTCTAACAGCATCAGCTTGTGACATCCCCATTTCCATCCATTTCCACCTCAATTAATCGGGCAAATGACTTTTCCTGGACATTGAAAGATTCTCCTGGATATTGTCAACGAAACTGCTAATAACAGCAGCAGATCTACACTTGTGAGCAAAACTCACAGGTTTGGCATTTTTTCTCCAACTCCTATATAAGTATTCATTTCTATCAAATAAAAATAGTAGCTGTTGCTTTTGCATATATTTGCTTAAATTTCATTACTATCGTGCATATAAACTGTGAACGTAAATCTTACTGACATTTTTGTAATGGTGAGCTTTGAAAAGTATGCTGTTCCATAATTTTGGGGGGCAGTGCAATATACGAAAAACGGGCTTTTTTTAAATAAAAATAAATTAGATTTGTCTCCTTAATCTATAGGTTGATATTACCTTTTGACATTTATTTAGTAGAATATGTTTACACGCTCAAATTTCAGGTTGGAAGACGGAGAATACTGTTGTCCATTACCCAAAAATATTTAAATTTTTAGTTTTAGTTGTCCAATTTTTCATCAAACTATATTAACCAATGAACAGTATATCATATTTTGTCTAGTCATCCAAAATGTTTATTTGCTTTGCATGCTAAATAAGTAAAACTTTTAGATGAAACTTGAAAAAGTGAGGTTTTTTTTCGGCGTTTCCACTTTAAAATAACTTTATAGACTTTTCCATCGTACTACAACATAATTTTTCAGTTACTCGCTCTTTCGAATCTTTTCAACCAATTCATTTTCAATTCAACCAATGTTTCATTCAACATATGTTGAATATTTTCAGCCAATGTATTAATTTTCAAACGAAAATTTTACTAAGAATCCAGTTTCATTTAAATTTAAAATTAGCTTTTTATCATGCTTTTCACAGCCATTTATAGATTTTTCATTTAATTTGCTACTGCAATTTGAGCTAAATATATTCATTTCTCTGTGCACAGATTTGAGCAAAAGGTCATAGAGCAAGCGAAACTTTTCCAGTCGTACATTATAAGTATTAACGTTTCCATTAACTACAGATTCTACCGTGCTGAGAGTTTTGTTTTCCATATGTTAAACAGTAGTTGGGAAAAGTTTTGAAACAGAAGTATTATAAGGTATTTCTCCCGCCTCCTTAGCGTGCTTTTGTGGTGTAGTGGTTCGTGGGTAGAACTCTCGGTGCGTATTCGAGAGGTCCATAGTTCGAGTTCCAGCGAGGGTGTTGCTCATGTTTCACAGCTCCTGCTTCGAAGTAACCAAATGTCTCTACAGTATAACTAAACATTGGCGATTCAATAGTTTCAGCATCTGTTTTTCTGATTTAAATTTTCAATACATTAGAAATTAGGTTTTACTAATTAAATGCTTATCACCTAGGATGTTCAACAAGGTTTCCTCGTTCACAAATTTCAATAATATCCACTTTTCTTACAGAACTAATCCTTTTCTTTTACTAGAGGCCGTCAGGATATGAAGGTCCTTTTATTATGAGCGTGAGCTAAATATAAACTGATGCATTATTTTCAAATAAGCAAATTTTTAACTTCCTCCATTCCTTCCAAAATGCTATGTTCAATATTGTTTTGTACAAATAAGCTTTTGCCTGATGGTAAACAATAGTTATTTGAATGTGAATTTAGAGTTATTCATCATTTTTAGCCATTTCATTTCTTTCGAGAATAGGCTGAGGAAGACTGCTTTGGAGAAAAGTAAATTATCTTTTATCTGTGGTACAACCCAAATCCTATTACTGTTTTGAAAAGTATAGAACAGGTGTTGTTTGTTCTCACGTAAAAACCGATCAGCATTTCATATTTGCTCAAACATCAATTTCAAAAAATGGTGCGACTCGTTTAAAAAAATCATTGATTCAAAGAAATGATATGAATTGTGTCATGAAAACCTACCACGCAAACGTTTTAATAATTATCTTTCCTTGAAAACAAAAACATTTTTAATCATGACCTTTGACGGAATTATTTAAACTTTTAAATTTATTGAGAACATACATAAAAAAATTAAATACAAAATTTAAAAAATAACCTTAAAAAATAATTTTTCTTATTTGGAGTGTCTGCGAAATAGCGGTCAAATAAATTACGTACATATAACTAAATTAGAGTTTCTAGTATACTAATATTATATATACCTAAAAATGCATGTCTTTTATTCAAAAATATCCATTAATTATAATTTTTCTACGATTATGTTTTAAAGATATATTTTAGCCATGAAATTAACAATTAAATGCCATAAAAATATCTTTAAATTAGCATTTTGTTAAAATTTGCTTCTTTCTCATTTCAAATAAAGTTACCTAGCTTTGAACAAGCAAGCAAGAACTGAATGTAATTTATTTTTATATCAATTATTGAAAATTTAGTCATAATTGTAAATCTAAATGCTTGAGAAAGGCAAATACAGGGCGAAGGGCAGCAAAGATTTTTAATTTCTTCTCTTTACTGTTCCTTTTCGTATCATTTTATACTTTTTTACTTTAGAAAAGGTATTTCAAGTCTATACTCATCCCTTTCTCGCTTGCCGTGTAAACATGCCAACGAATGTTGAGAATGGCGGTAAAGTCCTCTTATTTGCTTAAATCCCATAATGTTTATTTTGAGATAATGGCGAGACACGTTACGATTGTGAAACGGGAAAGGCAAAACAACATTAAATTTACTATTTTAAATCAATAAACAACGGAACACGCGAGTGAAAAATTAAGAATTTTCACATTATGTGAAATTTATTTAATACCAATGGAATAATAGTGAAACTAATAGTGGTATTTAATATGAATATACGTTTATAACAGAAGCGGTATTATTAAAAAGTCATTTTATGAACACATGATTATCAACAAAGTTCATAGCGCAGTAGTGCTCCAAATTCACATTATGATATCGAACTGGAAATGAGTCTAATATGAGGCATGATTCCCTCTCACAGCCAGATAGGTGCACAGAGTTAAGAGCACACTGGGCAGGAGGCAGTTGAGTTGTCCGTGCGGCAATCGATCCTACTGACGCAGCAAGGCAGTTTTTAACCCCCGGGATGGTTCTCAGAGGATATGGCGACATGAAATTGTCCTCCCAAGAGAGTCCCAGATATGCTGTGTAGGGTTAAGATCAAGAAATCTGGTTGTCCCGTTCATGCGAAGAATATCATCTTTTTCCAGGTAATCGTCGACCAGCTCAATATGTGGACGAGAGTTGCTTTAAATTAACAGGAGCCCAAGAATAACTGCGCCCCTGAAAAGTTGAAAATAGTGGCTCTAAGATCACCTCTCTGTACCTCATAGCAATCACAAAGAGCCTGCCAAAACCATTTTACCCCCATTATAGTAATGATATTTTTCTCTGATGTGTGAGGGATGGTTATCGCGTTCCAGATAAAGGTATGTTTTTTGGCCTTCTTACTTCACAGTTCAATCATCGAAACCCCTAAAACTAATAAGCGAATAATCGCTTAAGTGTGTGAACAGAGACGTCAGACTCTAGAAGGGTTAACTACCCTTTATTTCTCAAAATAAATATGACACAGTCAGCTCCTAACTCGGAGCGTACAGCAGAGCCTCGATTTGGGCTTGAACCCAAATTAATATGAAATTAAACTTAACTAAAGCTAACTGAAAGATATAGTCGAAGCTATCAAGATTCGAAATAGTTGGCCCCTAAATCTCAATTAAGACAGCGAAGCCAATCGAGGGCCTAAAGTACGGCCGAGCTTAGCAATAGCTTAGAGAGAACCGTAGCCAAAGGCAAACGCGCGTTACTCAGGTACTCGGGCTTTCTAACTAAGTCAGTAAAATATCGACTTAAATACTACTCTTACTCATTTGCATAAACCGCTTTTCTGAACATACATTCTGGTAAGAAATTGTAAGCTGAATTTAAAAGGGATAGGAAAGATGCATAAACTTAAAATAAGTGTTATAAAATTAGGATAAACTTTATATCTTTCCCAACGAGAATTTAACTACTTGAAGAATAAGATCTCAAAACGACTTTGTTTAAGAGTGTAAATTCTGCAAAACTCTTTTATATCAAAGTTTAAACCTGTAGCAAGTTTGCTTTCTTGAATAAATTTCATCATTAAATTTTTCCTGTTTAGGGCCAACTTTACAAAAATTTCTAAAGCTAGACTAAACTAAGAGATAGACATTCGCAAATTTTACAATTTGACTGAGAACAATCATCCGCTTCTTTCTGGAACAAGCTATTCAGTCTTGGTCCTTCCAATTTATCTTGAAGGAAATCGTATTAGTGGTTACTTTCGCAAAAAATTTTATTTTTCTTACCACTGTACCTTTATTGAAATTATTTTGGCTCTCAAACAGCTTTCACTGAGGCAAAATTAAATCTCCTTCGCCCACGATCTCCAGAAATTGTTTTGAGTGAATTAAGTGTGTTAATGTTGTATTTCCGAGAATCTACTCTACCGTCTACACAACAGCTATGATTTGTTAGAACTTGACATTAGACCTCAGAAGGCTCCTTAAACACAGAACTATATCTAATGTGCTAAAATAGAACTTGATTTAAATTCTTAAGTAAAGCCCTTGAGAATCTAACTTTAAACATATTCAATCTATACTTTTTTTCTATTCATCTATTATACAAAGTATTTTACAGTCATACTTTGACCAAACTTACGTTTGTTCTAGTTCAATTTTACAGTACTTTTACGTACAACTGACATTAACATTTCTACTTTCAATACAATATTTTAACATGCAATATTTTAAAATTCACTTTATATCATTAGTTATATTACAAAATTTTCAACCTTTTGCTACAATCGTACTTTAAGTTAACACATTTTCAATTGAAGACTTTCGACTAAAAATATTTCACACAAATATTCTCGCAACTTGAGAATTCTCAAAAAGGTAGTTACAAAATAGTTTCTCGCCGACTTGCGAATTCAAAATTCTTTCTGCTTAAAAGAGAATTACAAATTAAATTTCCTCAAACTTCCGAATTGAAACTTTTCGCTTTATACAGCATTTAGCAACTTCAAACAACATGACATAATTTGAACTTTTAATACAAAATAAGCAACCAAAGAAAGTTTTCACTTATCTTTTTGGTTTTAAACTCCTCCATTCTGAGGTGACAGAACTGCTCGAATGTCGGATATCGTAGAACTTGAAGTTTCCTTCTTCTCTATGGATGGCTAGTATCCTCCATGGGAATTTCCTTTATTTTCTTCCCTCTGTTTGTGAAACACGCTGATTTCCTAATCGGTTGAGAATTCTGGAACTCCGGTCTTCTCTTTAGCTGCTGGGGCCCACTTCGTTGCTAGGGATCTTTAAACCTCCTTTGAGTTTTCTGGCTTGCTGGAGCAGTACCACTACCACTTCGGCCATTTTCCTGGAACGCTATCCATGGACGTTTTCTGCTTCCCCGTTGGAATTTGCTTCTGCTGTAGCGGAACTTTCCTATTTTTCTGTTTTCTTCTTTTTCGCTGAGCCTCGACCTTGTGGCTGCTGCTGCGTCCGTTTCGCGGAAATTTCTTCGGTGCTCTCAGCATGTTTTCATTTGGTTGCTGGGGGATTTCTATTCGGCGACGGAGATATCGAGGCTCTTGGCACACTCCCAGGATCCTGCAATAAATCTTTTAGTTCTTGGGAATCAGTACAAGTATAATATGGATTGAGCTGGTCAACATTAGCAATTGTTTGCTGGCCATTTTCCGCCTTTACAATAAAACGTGGCATATTTTATTTTTTCAATAACAAATGGTCTGTCAAACCTGGGCTCAAATTTCGCAACCCTGCTTTCGAGTGCAGACGATAATGCATGTCTGATTTTCAACACTTTTTGGCCAATGGTATATTCTAACCGCGTCTGTTTCTGTCGTAGTAGACTTTCTACTTCTACCTTGCTGCATCAGAATTTTTGATGGCCTCATTAATAATTTTCTTGATATCCTTCAACTTATTGCTGAACGAAAAATAACTAAAAACCGAATCAACCTAAAAAGATCTCTGCTAGGGTTTTCTGCGTGGTATCATGTTCGCTGTTCTCAAGGCAAAGCCTAACATTGACACAGCTGTCCCAACCTACATGATAATTCTTAACATATCCCCGAATAATTTTAACTGTATTCTTATTTACACGTTCCGCAATATTCTATTGCGGTCTATAAGGTACATCTTCAGATGGCGTATGCCAAGGGCTGTGCGAAGGTTTTCAAATAAATTACTTACAAACTGCCTAACATTATCTGATATTGCTTTTACTGGGACCCGTATTTTAAAATATATTTGTTTACAAACGAATCTCCTACTATTTTTGCTGAAGCTCGTTTAAGGGGAATTATTTGCACCCACTTTGAGAAATGATCCACAATGTTTAACAAGTATCTATTTTTATTAATTTTTGTTCCAGGGTAGGTACTGAGCAAATATTACTTCTCTGTTTCCTCTGTGGGGTTTGACTTATTTAATTCAATGTTCAATCTTTGAACCCCACAAATATGAACAAGCGAATAATTGCTTAAGTGTGTGAACAAACACGTAAGACTTAAGAAGGGTTAACTGCCCTTTATTTCTCAGAATAAATACAATCAACTCCTAACTCGGACTAAAAAGCAAAGCCTCTACTTAGGCTTGAACTTAAATAATTATGAAATTAAACTAAGTTTAACTAAAGCTAACTAAAAGATATAGCCAAAGCTATCAGGATTCTATGTAGCTGGCCCCTAAGTATGAATTAAATCGGCGAAGCCAAGCAAGGGCCTAAAGTATGGCCGAGCGCAGTAATGTCTAAGAGAGACGTAGCCAAAAGGCAAACGCGCGCTAAACAGGAAATCAGTCTCTCTCTCTCGAAGTCGGTGAAACATCGAGTTAAATAGTACTCTTATTTGCATTCACTGCGTTTCTGAAATTGCATTCTGGTAGGAAATTGTAAGTTGAAACTAGAAAGGTAGGACAGGTTCATAAACTTAAAATAACTGTTAATAAAACTATGATAAACTTTACATTTCTTTTGCTCTTCATTTTGACGCTCACCACTCGCGGTTGAATCTTTTTGCCTGATTCCAAACTGCTTATTCTGACCAAAATACGGCCTTCGGGGAAGCGCAAAAGTAAAATATTTTCCATTTGGCCTCTCGCCATATCCTGCCATTCGTGTCTTGTCCTCCCCGCGTCTACTTTCGAAATTTATGTCGAACTCGAAAAGACTTTCAAATATCGTTGGGTATCTTAGTTGTAGTAAATCTTGTAGCTGAGCCAGCAACCTAGGCAAGATAATTTGTATAATTTCTTCGTCAGACCTTTTCCGTAAAACAAATTAAAAAACTGGATTTTCCGCTAAATAAAATCAATCAGTTCCTCATCCATCCAATACAAATTTGCCAATGCATTTATGCCAACTAGAAGCCTGGCCTCTTTGGGCGACAGTTGTGATTTTAATTTTCTGTGGTTCTGAGGTTACAGTGTAAAATAGCAATTTAACTGTTCAAGAATATTATTATTGAGGTTTTCTGGCAGGTCGCCAAACTCAACGGTCATGATAATTCTTAACATATCCACGAATAATTTTAACTATATTCTTATTTACACGTTCAGCAATATTCGATTACGGTCTATAAGATACTATCTTCAGATGGCGTATGCCAAGGCCGGTGGGAAGGTTTTCAAATAAATTACTTATAAACTGCCTACCATTATCTGATAGTACTTTTACTTGCCCCATATTTTAAAATATGTTTGCTTAGAAACGAATCTCCTACTATTTTTGCTGAAGCTCGTTTAACAGAAATTATTTGCACCCATTTTGAGAAATGATCCACAATGTTTAACAAATATCTGTTTTTATTTATTTGTGTTCTAGGGTAGGGTCCTAGCAAATCAATGCCAACCAATTCATTAGGGAAAGTGGTTTTATGCTATTTAAGTACCTGGCTGGGTTGTAATTAATGTCGTTAATTAATTGACGCAAGTGACATAACCTGACATACGCCGTCACCACCTTGTACAATTGAGGAAAATACACCGCTTCACGGACCCTTTGTAAGGTTTTTCTATTCCTTAAATGTCCCGATATCTTCGAATCATGAAGCTCCTCTAAAATATTTAAGCGTAGACTCATTGGGACCACTGGCCGAATCTCTTGATTATCGTTGGTTTGTTTTCTTGTAAAATAGCAACTTATCAATAATTTCATAATGGGTCGCCCTATTGCGAATAACCGTCACGTCTACATGCACAAAATATTCGGGTTCTTCCAGATATGCATAAATGTTTTTGAATTCAGGGTCCATTTTTAATTCAGCAATTATTGTTTCAAGGGATTTCAATAATTTTAGCAGTTAGCAGCGTAGATGTAATTGTGTTTCCCTCTTCATTGATCTTCATTCTTGATAAGGCATCCGCAACTACGTTTTCTTTCCCCGGAGTGTGTTTTATTATTAAATTAAACTCTTGCAGTTTTAACGTCCAACGTATAAGGCGGGACGAAAGATTTTCCTGCGAACACAAGCGTCCAACTGCCGCATGATCTGAATACACAGTTATCGGGGCGCTTTCGAATAAAACGCGGAATTTTTGCACAGCTAGTAAGACCGCGAGGGTTTCCTGTTCAGTTGCGGTACAATTACGCTGAGTTTGATTCAGCGTTTTGCTAGAAAAGGCTATTGGCTGCCCATTTTAGGAAAGAACTGCACTAACTACGTAGTCTGATGCGTGTGCTGCAATTTCTAAATTTTTGTCCCCTTCCGGGAATTTAAGAACAGGTCGTGAATTAAGGCGTGTTTCCATTCTTCAACAGCCGTGTTCACCTCAGCTGTCCATGTGAACCTAATCTTTTTTCGTTTAAAAACCAACAAGGGTTCAATTATCTTTGCAAAATCTTTTATGAAAACTCTATTCTAGGAACACGTGCCCAAAAAAGAAGATAATTTCTTGGGCGTATTTGGAGGTGGATAACTTTTAATCGCTAATATTTTGGAATTATCAGTTTCAATACCGTTTTTCGAGATATTATAGCTGAGGTACCTCAATTCCTTGGCCGCATACTTGCACTTCTTTGGATTTATTTTCTGGCCGGCCTCATTTAACAATGTAAAACCTTCCTCCAAATATTTAATGTGTTCTTCTATGGTTTCGCTGGTGACAATAATATCATCGAGATAGATGATTGTACTTTTGCCTAAGACTGACCTTAAAACAATGTCCATAACTTTTTGAAATGTAGCCGGAGCTCCGCTTAAGCAAACGGCATTCTCAATAAAGCATACATGCCTGACTTTGTAATAAAAGCTGTTTTCTCAATGTGCAATTTAACTTGCAGTAATCAACCGCGAATCTCCACGAATTCGGATCTGCGGGTGGCAATCCATTTCTCTTTTTACACAAAACTACTGGATTTGCATAGGGGCTGGTACTTGGCTTAATTATCATGTTCTCGAGCATTTTGTTAATGTGCTGCTCGAGAGTGTATATATATATATATATATTTACCCGTTACGCAAGATTTAATTAAGATAACTACCAAAGAAAATATAATGTAACTCACAGTTGAAAAACCGGAATTTCATCATCATAGGCTATAAGCGACGTCATCACAGGAAGCTACAGGCTGCAGATGAATTCCGCCATTGAACTGGTCCTAGGTAATCAAATTCAAAAAGTCCACGAAAAATGACCTCTTGTAGAACCTCAAAGATGAAGAGCCCGCAATCAAAATTCTAAAACATTAAGGTTGAAGGAGAAACCACCGAGGACAGAATGTTGAAACTTTTCCTTCTCACGAACGGAAAGCTTCAGTTAGGTACGAGCCCTTGCACTTCCGTTTTACGGGAAAACCCGCTTCAAACTCGGAAGAGTTCGCTCTGAGTTCTACTTCTCGCAAATTAGAAGAAATATTCTCCATTAATCACATCTTCGACTTGAATAGGTCTATCATGCCGCATCGCAAGCGCGAGGCACCCGCCGGGGTACAACCGCAGTATCGCAAAAAAGCCGAGTTCGTCCGCAGAACGCAAGCGCAAGCCACCCAAGCCCGTGTAAGCTTGGCCGCAGGGCCAAAGGCCCTCTCTGCTAAATATTCAACTCAAAAACTCTCTCGAAGTCTCCGATAAAAACTGACTTCAAAACTCGCGCAACAACCGAGGAAAACTCGGTTTCTCCTCCCACTCACAATTATAGGTCCAAAAGTTACATATAAAATTAAATTCTTGCCAATCCGAGACTTTTCAATATAATTTAATAGGGCAAGTACAAACCCCCAAACGAATCAGAATTAAGTCATTGTTTACAGTAACGCCTGCGAAAACAGGAAACTAAACATTCCACCCCTTTTGCTAACAAGCGAAAAATATAAGAAACAACAAAAACTGCACGTTCAAAGATCCAATTTACAACTTCCTCCGAAGCTATAAACAAGGCGGCAATCACAATGTTGAAACGTAAGTGAACAGCGGGGAGCCCAATACAGTGTCCACTTTCACAGCTTGGAACAAAGACAAGAGAACAACGATATACTACTCAATGTTGTAACTGTCATCTTAAAAGGCATTTCACACAGATGTTTTACGGGAAAACCCGCTTCAAACTCGGAAGAGTTCGCTCTGAGTTCTACTTCTCGCAAATATTAGAAGACAAATTCTCCATTAATCACATACATTCTTTCAAATATATATAGATTCATTACTCTCTTCACAATTTCAAATTTCAAAAATCAACTAGAAATACAAATAAAATACTTAAATAATTGATTACTTAAATCATTAAAAACACTTAAATTAAAAACACAGAATTCGCGACACAACACGTTTTTGGCGGTTCGCCTGCTCTGAAATTTTACTGCTAATTCAAATAAGTTTTCCAGGATTTGCGGATTCCTGACTTCAAAAAAAATCCTGGATTGACTGAAGTAGCCGCGGCAATATGACTTCGATAATCTCGTTGTCTGACATTATTTCATATAATAATTTGACAATGTGGACCTTCCTTCAGATGAAGTCCGTTAATTCGTCGAAAAACAATTCGGACTTCAACTTCGGACGGTCTTTCACCAATGGTAATGCTTTCAATAGCGATGTTTTACAATTTTCCCAAGTGCACGTTTCCGATCCTGGTTCCCCCAAGAAGCTCTTACCAATATTTCTATACCAGCTAAGAGTTTGGCCTTTTAAGTTCCAAGTAGCGATGATAATTTTCTGCAGTTGGTTCGCAGGATATAAAGTGGAATATAGGTCAGCTGCTAAAGGAAAGTCATCACGGAACTTTACCGTAGAATATTACTGCTGGCTTCGTTGCCGCTCTCATGGTTTCCATGATAAACCAAATCCCTCCATTGGGTTTGCTTGAGGCTGAGGGAATTGAAAGGTCAAAGCGGTGAACGTGAAATTTTCACTACCTAGCGGCATGGTTCGTTAAGAACAGATTCGGGCGCCAAATGTGGGGTTTCACCTTCTTGTTTCCCAGTTCAATCGTCGGAACCCTTAATACTAATAAGACAATAATCACTTAAGTGTGTAATCAGAGACGTTGTAAGGTTTTAGTTAAACTAACAACGTTTTATTTTAATATAAATCTTTCTATCTCTTCTCATATTCAACTTCCCGTTAGAAGAAGCGCGCGTTTTCAGCTTTATGCTAATTTGAAGTGGAGCCAAGTTCTATTTAAACCAGAGGTAGAAACCTCTCAGTGTGAGAGAGCTTTTTTAGTCTCAGACCACGATCATTCTATTCGACGTTCGCCTGACCAGCTTGCAGTTAAATTCTAAGCCATAGTGCTTGTTACGTGATTGCTTATTGAAATAAATCCAAATGCGTTAGTATTAGTAAATCTTGCTACGCACCATTTAGTTAGAGGCCAACCTCGCGCATAGCTCTGAGAGCAAAGATTAATTTAATTCCTATTTAGCTTTAGTTTTAAATTTATTTGATTGTTCGTTTTAGACCCAAGAATGGTCTTTTACTTTCTGTATCCCTCCCGAGTTGGAAAGTGGTTGTAAATAATATTGATTTAATAAAAGAGGATTTTATGTCCCTTTCAAGTGCAGTTATTCGACCACTTAATCACAGTATCTACCACCAGAACATAGCTGCATTCATCTCCCTGTTCCAGATCAGGAACTAAGGATTTTAAGCTGTTACGAAGATGATTTCCAAGAATATGCACCGAACACTCAGTCTGACAACGTAAGACTCAAGAAGGGTTAGCTACACTTTATTTCTCAAAATAAATATGACACAGTCGGTTCCGAACTCGCAGCGTTCAGCAAAGCCTCCACTTGGGTTTGAACTCAAATTAATATGAAATTAAACTTAACTAAAGCTAACTGAAAGATATAGCCAAACCTGTCAAGATTCTAAGAGTTGGCCCCAAAATCTCAGTTAAGTCGACGAAGCCAATCAAGGGCCCAAAGTACGGCCGAGCTTAGAAATAACTTAGAGAGAAACGTAGCCAAAGGCAAACGCGCGCTAGTCAGGAACTCGGCCTCTTTTACGAAGCCAGTGAAACATCGACTTAAATACTACTCTTACTCATTTGCATTAACAGCGTTTCTGAAAATACATTCTGGTAGGAAATTGTAAGCTGAAGCTAGAAGGGATAGTAAAGATGCAAAAATTTTAAATAACTGTTATAAAATTTGGGTACACCTTACAAAGATCCCGCAGAATCAGTATCCAAGCTGAATTTCAGCTTAGCTGTAAAAAAGCTCGGTGCCTCACTGAAGTCTTGTCCAAAGGCGTATGTTATCTGCACTATGCCAATGCACTCTCTTGTGTGGTGCGGTGAGCGGGATGGAAACAGCTGGTCGTCTGGTATACAGCCCTATCTCATGAAGCCTTCAGGCAACTGTAGTCTGCAAAACTCGGGTTCCAGTGGAAGCATGCAGCTCATGTAAATACTGTGAAGCTGTAGAAGTCCTGTGTCGCAATGCTGAAAAGAAAAACCAAATAACTATACTCATACGTCGATGTGGATCTTAGTTGACCTTGTCTAGGTGTTCTGGTTATAGATCCTCTGTTCTAAAGCTATTTCCATGACAATGTGCATTATACAATGGGCGTTCATTGACAGCGGGCGTTACAGTGAGCTCTGTGGCCACCTACGCTTGTGCCTGGTCTGCCTCCAATCAACCAAAAATTCTCCAGCTCATTCCATCGCCCGTATTTTTGTGGCTACTCATTTTATAAAATAACTATTAATGAAAGTATCATATTATTTTATAAAATAACTAATCACTTTATAAGTTTACCCAATTCTTGCGAGAAACACGACGAATATCGTGCAAGAATACGAGTACACAAGTCGCCTAAAATCCTTCGTGCGCTTATATACCTTCCACAATCACAGCTAAGCAGATACGCTCGTGTACGTTTCCACTCTGAATGTTTGCATAATTCTTCGGCGTCATAGTTAGTACCCTTGGTTCAATATTTTTCATAAAAATAAAAAATAGACATCATTTGCAAATTCTTTTAATTTTGCACAACTGTGTAATTATTCTTTCAAGCCAGTCTACTATCTAAACATAAATATTAATTATCTCTGAATCCGAAATAATGTGTTTTATATACACGTGCTTTGTAGTTTCTCAGTTGAAGAATTTCTATATTTTATTTCGAAGGGTTGCAAATCACCGGCTTCTTTGTACATGGCTCCTTAAAATCATTTTATTGGCAAGTCCTTAATTAACATATTTTCTGTTCCGTAGATATCCTGCAAGCAGTATATATCACATTTGTTCATATATAATTTAAATGCATCTGCTAAACCTTCCTTTGCTTTGGCGTATTATCATTGCTAGACTTAACATATGTCTAAAGTTCCTATACAACAGGTATAGTAAAGGCTCTTATTAAAAGTTACGAATTGCAGAACAATTAAAAATTGACAAATATTAATCATTTGTTCAGTTTCTGTGTCTCAAATATTTTAATAATTACGATGCAGGAATAATTTGTTAAGTTTTCACGTTAATTACTCAATTATATTATTATTTTACTTTGTTTTCACATCTATATTTTTCAACTCCTACCAAGATATGAATTAGGTAATTTTTATAAGCACAAAATTTCTTGAGATCCGGAGACAGCCTTGGACAGTTACTCTGCAACAACTTCTTCTTACTGATTTGAATTGCTTACTCATCCTGACCTTCGCTAACCGTAATTTCTTCTTGAAAATATTGAGCCCTGAGCGAACGCTTACTGGAACGCCTGTTACCTTGCATTTAACATTTTAATTTAGTATATTTATTTCGAATTTCATACAAGTTGCGGATGTTTGATTTTTTTGTTTATCATATCAGCTTTTTGTAACCGTGAGTCTGAGGAGTAAATAAAAATGTTTATAGACCTTCATAGTCTTTAGCCATTGTACTTTAGAAATGAGACAGAGTAATAATTCGTCTGTCTGTTTCTACAGTTCCAGGAATATGGTGTGCATAAATGTAGTGCGGAACTATAAAAACTAACTTTCAACTATTAATAACTTTGCTGCTATAATGGGGATCACAAACCTACAAACTGTCATATACAAAATTTTCTCATCAGACAAGCAGAGAAGTGTGCATCTGAGTGTAAACAGATTTCTGTCAGTTAGCGACATAACTCCCGAAATGAATTTGCGATTTCGTCTCAATTTAATTTTCATTCTGATGATGGCTGACGAAAGAAACAGAAGTTACAGTTTAGAATTAACATAAAAATCCTGTGTTAGTTAAAATAAATTTTAAAATCCATAGATACTCATTACCTTTTTTTTTCAATTAATTTTGCTTTGAATATTTGGGACAGCAAACTGCATTTCGTACTAACAGGTTTGTATTCCGGATCCAAACAGTTAAAACTTATAACAGCAAAACCCTTTTATTTTGTAGTAAGTTATCTTCAATTCTAATTTAGGTTCTTGAAAGAGAAGAATAACAGAAAATATCTAAGCCGTTGAGAAAGAGAAAATTTATTATTTAATGTATCACAACAAACAGTGAAGGAACCAGAAAGACTGTCGTTATTTAATTTTTTACTTTGCAGGTAAAATGCTTTCTACGTATATATACTGTATCCTTTCCATGTAGGAAACTTACATTTTCGATTTATTTTCTTTGTCACTTCTTTCTTACCAGACGGTGTGGATAAATTGGTGTCAATTCAAAACTGCTGTTCAAAAGGTCTCTTGAGTTTCCGATTTTGTGTTTCGCGACAATATAAAAATTTTATCTTCGAGAAGGGTATTGCAAAATCTACTAAACTTGATTTGTAGATAAATATTTCCATCCCTTCGGTCAGGTTTTGCTGAAAAAAGAAATCTAAATTCCACTCCTTCTTCTAGATAGTTCACAATTCGTTACAGTTTCTAAGTTCTTGATATAAATGGAATTCCTGGAGCGTAACGGTTTTATCCGAAATACCTGCTCTAGGTAGTTGGAGAGAAACGGTAAGTGACTTTGAACAGTTTCTTGTGTTTCAAACAGTAAGGATATTCTGTCTGCCTTTCAGAGTGATACTATAATGTTTTTAAATAAGATAATCAAAAACGGTAAATTGAAAATGTTCAGTTGCAAGTTTCACCTCATTTTGAGATTTTACCTAATTATTTTAATCTTGGTCAATATTAATCTCCGTTAAAAGTTGCTTAATTATTTTAAATCATTTATCAAAACTATAAACTTTCGCAGTAGGAACTTCTAGAGAAAGCGTTAGAAAATGAACCTAACTGTACGATGGAAAAAGAAATTAGAAGAAGTGGAATGGAATCGAATATCCCAACTCGGAATGCTGCCAAATTTAAAGAACTAGCAACATTAATTTAGAAGTCAAACAACAAAAATCAGCGTTATATTTTCAAATTTTCACAGGATTAGTTTCGATGGTTTTACCGAACCACCAACCTCAGCTGCAAAAGCGCAGATGAACGAGATAAGATATAATGATTAGATAAGATAAGATAAGAAAGCCTGAACAGGAGACAAGCAACTGGCGCCATCTGCTGATTTTTGTTGTTTGGCTTCCAAATTAATATTTGTTCGGCGTGTTATTGTATTTTAACTACTAACATGTATGGAAATACATAGAAATACTTTGAAATTGCAAAGTATAATAGATGTGAAATTTTGTAATGAAGATCACTTATTTTGTTTAAAATAAAACAATTTGTCTTCATTTTTGTGACAGTTTTATTTTAGATTTTAAGATATACGTCTGGCAAATGACTTTTTAAATCACTGTTTACTTAAAATATTTAAAAATTTTTATGCACTTAAATGTAATGTTTAAAGTCCTATGAATGGATAACTTAGATTAGAAAGAACTGACTCGTATCTTAATTTGTATTTCTTTTAAATATTTGATTTCCTTTCTTAAAATTTTAGATGCATAGTATACAGACATAGTATGAAGATGCCTTGCAATATTCTAAACAAGTTGATCAGAAATTAAAGTTTTTTGGTAAATCAAAAATATTTTGTATTCAGATAAAAAATAAAATAATTATCCGTTAGATAAAAACATTCAAAATGGACTGAATTTTATTTAAAATAGACCATTTAAATCTTAATAAACGACAAATCACCTAAAGTTAATTTTAATAAGTAAAAAGTTTAAAACTAAAATTCAAACTACCCAAAGTAAGGAATAAAAATTTACAACAAAATTATTAAACAATATTTTAAACCAACGTTTCTTAAAGTATCGATCATTTGTGAGATTCATAAAATAACATTTTTATCATGCTGCGTTTTCCAGTAGTAAAACTACTTCCATAACTCA
>KK112002.1:116088-126253 GCA_000611955.2 Stegodyphus mimosarum | reverse complement strand
AGCTAGGTTTTCGTGGTCAGCAGAAGCCAACTTGGCGTTCCAAAAATTGAAAGACGCATTGACCAAGCTCCCGTTTTAAAATTTCCAGAAGGGGATAAGGGACTAGAGATTTCAGCGGACGCTTCAGATTTCGCGATTGGTGCAGTGCTTTCCCAAAATGGTCAGCCCGTGGCTTTTTTCAGCCGAACATTAAATGAAACCCAAAGAAACTATTCCGCAACAGAGAGAGAAACTCTCGCAGTGTTATCATCAGTACAGAAATTTCGTGTGTTCTTTGGAAGTTCTCCAGTAACTGTATATACCGACCACGCGGCGGTCACTAGACTCTATTCTGGAAAAAATTTATCACCCAGATTAATAAGGTGGGCTCTCAAATTACAGGAATATAACCTAATAATTAAACATACGCCGGGAAAAGAAAATGTTGTGGCAGATGCTTTAAGCAGAATTAACTTAGATGAAAATGGAAGTGTAATTAAGATAGCCATGTTAACATCCAAAGTATTAGATTCTCGTGAAACAGTAATAGCCGAACTCAAAAAAGATCCGGAGTTCAAAAATATATACAATTATTTGGCCGACCCTGAGAATTTCAATCATCCGGATATTGTGCCGATAAGAAATAGGGCCGAAAATTACGAATTAATTGACGGACTGTTATTCTATACGAAAGCTACTAATGAGAATCATGAATATAGACCGGTTATCCCAGCTAGCATGAGGTTGAATGTATTAGAAGAGTTGCATGATTGTGCCATTTCGGCTCATTTAGGTATAAGAAAAACTGTTCAGAGAGTTCGCGAGGCAGTTTTCTTTCCAGAACTGCAAAAGTTTACTAGGGCGTATGTCCAGTCGTGCCCAACATGTCAATTAAATAATTATGTTAATTTCCGCCCGGCCGGGTTCCTAAATAGTATTAAATCAGAATTCCCAAATCAAATAATAGGCATCGATTTACTTGGACCTTACCCTCGAAGTAAAGTTAATAAAAGCCGATATCTTTTAGTTATAGTGGATCATTTTAGCAAATGGTTAGAGTTAATTCCGTTAAAACGCGCGTCTGCAAAAATTGTAGTAGATTCAATTCTAAATAAGTATATTTTAAAATACGGGGCGCCCCTAAAAGTTATTTCAGACAATGGTCCTCAGTTTGTTAGTAAAATGTTTGAGGAAATGTGTGCAAAACTGGGCATACGTCATCTAAAGATGGTCCCGTATCGTCCGCAGTCAAACATAGCGGAACGGGTGAATAGAAATGTAGTGAAAATAATTCGTAGTTATGTGAAAAACTATCACTCTACCTGGGATAGCCATATAAATGAATTTGCATTTGCCCTTAGGACCGCCAAACACGATACTACACAAAAAACACCCGCTGAACTCTTCTTAGGAAGAAAGATCTTGACCCCCCTAGATAAACTGTTCTTTGTACAGGAAAGGGCAGAAGAATTTAAAATGAGTGATATACAAAAGTTAATACGGGAAGCGACGGAAAATATAGAAATGGCCCAAAGAAAACAGAAATTGTACTATGACCTAAAAAGAAGAGAGGTCAAGTACAATGTGGGAGATGAAGTGTTGAAGATTAAACACAACTTGTCAAATGCCCCAGAGGAAAAGGTGGGGAAATTTTTTCCGCGTTTTGAAGGCCCGTTCACAATTGAACAAATTACGGGGGCAGTGGTTATATTAAAAAGAAATGATGGTCAAACGCTCAAAGCGAATGTGGACCAAATAAAACCGTTCTATAATCGCAGCAAAATGGCTGTATTTAAAGATTCGTTTCAGGATCCGAGGCAATCGACTAGCCAGGAAGATATACGTCAGCAAAAACAGCAGGAACCAGCTACAACGGCATCGAAATGTCAGAAGAAGAAAGCTCCCCCCCAACAAAGAAATAAGAACCAAAAAGGTGGTTTCAAAAGAAAGTCTCACGATGCAGGTGAACAAATCTACGAACGGAATTACGAGCGCACCAAGAGAAGAAAGCAGAATGGGCAAGGGAAGCCCAATGTATCCAAAAGAACTGTGGAATCATCGGACAGGTGCCTGAGAAGCAAGAAACGTCGATTGCAGCCTGAGAATCAACTTCCCGAATACAGCAGGAACCAGGACAAGCAACGAGCAAGGGCCCAGGAGAGAAGGGCCCAGTCCACCAAACGTCCAGCGGAGCAACCTCCTCTACAAAGGAAATTGCCGAGGATACAACGACGGAATTTCAAAAGAAAAAGAGACGAGCAGGCTCCGAAAGAACAACGAAAAACGAGGAAACTGAACCAGGCCACAACTTACTCAAGTTTTAAAGATTGGGCCAAGAAAAGGATGGACGATCATAATAAGATAAGTACAATTTCGTATTCAAAAGTTTAGTTAATTTTTGAGTATACTGCAAGTTGCAGGACTGATTTTACCTCAAGCGAGGTTGACTTTTACGCCAAGTGAGCGATAAGTTCTCATATGGAAAGTAAAATGTTTTGTTAAAAGAAATTGTAATTCTTAAAGATTTAAAATTACTTAATTTTGTAAATAGATTAATTCTGTAAAAGCAATGAATTGCTGAAAAGAATATGTTAACTAAATGATTTTGTACGACGCTTTGTCTAAAGACTTGTAAAATGTCTAGAATGAAAATTCGGAAAATTGAAAAACACGATTTAGTCTGTAGACTATTAATTCAATGTAATTTGATATTTCAAGAAAGTACCTTGAGAAAGGAATAGGAAGCACTTGCTGTAAGCTTAGAAATTTAACCTATATTTCTGTAAGCTTAGAAATTTAACTTCTATTTGCATTTCAGGATTGCTGTGAAATTGTTAATGTGTTATGAAATGTAACAAATAATATTATGCTAGCAATGCACGTTAAGTGCAATATTAATGTGAATGTTGTGTGCAAACTGCGAATTTGTATGCATGAAAAGTTAAAGATTCACTATTTTAGAATGCAAGTGTTAATTAGGCTCTCCACCAAATACACTTAAAGTGTTAGACATAAAGCTAGTGAGAACCTTAGGATTAGCTGGTTATAGGGCGTTTTTTTCAGGTCTCGTATGTCAAGTTCTAACTAATGTTAGTCGATTGTAGGTGGAAGAGTTGAACACCCCCGAACACATAAAAACCCGCAATGGCGGTTTGCTTTACATCCAACACCGGTGAGAGAGCATACGGGGGAAGAATTTAATTGTGCTTGAATGATAATGTGTGTGTGCAAAATTACACAGAAAAAAAAAAAAAGGATTTGTACCACTTAGAATTATTCTGTTATTATGTCATACTAAAGTTGTTTTCCTTCCAGATTTTGCTGGAAGGAGTAAGACTGTTTGAAGAATAAGACTTGAAAAAAAAAATGTTGAAGATTGTTGTTCCAGAAAATTTCGTCTGTATTTTACACAAACATATATTGCCTTGTAAGAGTTGGCCTAAGTTTAGAACAGTGAAATTTTCGACTATTTAGAATTGCTAGTTTTCAACATGGTCCGTTTGGACCAAAGTAGTTTAACTATCGCAATTCTGGCGGGAAGTATGTAAGGTTTTAGTTAAACTAACCAAGTTTATTTTAATTTAAATCTTTTCTATCTCCTCTCTGCTTCAACTTCCTGTCAGAAGAAGCGCGCGTTTTTAGCTTATGCTAATTTTTGAAGTTCAGCCAAGCACTATTTAAGACAGAGGTAGAAACCTCTCGGTGTGTGAGAGCTTTGCCTCAGATCACGGTCACGCTGCTCAACGTTTGCCTGACCAGCTAGCAGTTTAAATTTATAAGCCATAGTGCTTACTACGTGATTGCATTGTAAAATAATTAAAGTGCGGTAGTATTTAGTACACCTTGCTACGCACCCTTTTTCGGTAGAGGCCAATCTCCGCGAATTGCTCTGCGAAGCAAAGTTTAATTAAGTTCTATTTTAGGTTTAGTATTTAATTTTATTTGATTGTTAAATTCGACCAAAGTGTGGTCTGTTACGTTCTGTATCTCTCCCGAATTGGGAGGTTTGTTGTTAATAGTGAATTAATAAAAAAGGATTTCAAATCCCTTTACGTGCAGTTATTCTCCAGCCCAGCAGTTACACCAGAACATAGCGTACCTTCCGCTCCCTGTTCCAGTTCAGGACTTAGAACGTAAGGATAAGAACCCTTTACAGAATTTACCATGTTCTCAAAGAATACACACAGAATGCTAAGTCCTGATAAGTGAAATTACGAAACTGATAAAAATTCTCTTGACAGTTCCCATGATTACATCAGACGCAGAACGCTGCTTTTTAACATTGAAAAGAATAAAAACTTTTCTAAGAAGCACTATGAATTCGAAGAGACTAAATGCGCTTGCAGTGCTTTCAATATAGAAAAATTTCCTCAGTTGTCATCCAGAGATCAAGGAGAAAATTACTGATCTTTTCGCTCAAATTAAAACAAGAAGAATGGATTTCATTTTTAAATGACCAGATAAAGATTGAACTGTAACAATTTAGGTTAAAGTAGTTAAGAAATGTTTAATTTTTCTCTTGCAAGATTTCATGGAAGTTTCAAAATAAATTTTCTTTTTATACATGTTTGTTTCCCTTTACACAATTTTAAAACAAAGGTTAAAATTTTTTGGAGCAGCGACCCCACTGAGTTTAGCTACGAGCCGCCACTGCTCACTTATTTGCTTGAAATTTGCTTATTTCTCACTTACTTGCTTGAATTTAATTATTTAATTTGAATTTTTGTTATTGTTGTCACTTATGTTGTAAATTATATCTTATTTGTAATCACAATAAGCGATGTAGTTTCCATGATTTTGTATACAAACGGGTGGAACTTCAGCAAACTCAATACACTCGTGTGCAAAATTAAGAGACTTGGACATTATGTCGAATTTCTGAAAGATGAATTTTGCTGAAATTTGCTATGAATATGCATTTATAACAGAGAAATAGATGCACATCTCAGAAGTCATTTTATGTAAGCATGATTATCACTAAAGCTCATAATGAAGGCATTTCTAAAATCCACATCGAACTGACAATGTCTCTAATATGGGATATGATCCCCTCTCGCAGACACACCGATCGCGCAGCCTGAGGCAGCTGAGGAATCCTTGTGCCAATCGATCCTACTCCAGCAGCAAGGCAGTTTTCAATTCCGGGATGGTTCTCGGAGGGGGATGGTAAAATGAAACTGCCCTCCCAAGAGCGTCCTAGACATACTGTATATGGTTAACACCAGCAGATCTGTCTGGCCAATCCATTCGGTGAACATGCTTTCTTTCTAGGTAATTGTCGGCCAACAGAGCCCTATAAGGATGAGCGTTGTCGTCCATTAGCAGGAATCTACGATAAAATGCACCCCTGAAAAGTCTGACATACGGGTCTAAGATCTCTTCTCTATACCTCATAACATTGAGGGAACCTTCTTCAAACACGTGAAGGGGTGTGCAGCCGTCTAACATAATACCAGCCCAAACCAACACACTTTCACCACCGTAATGATTCTTTTCCCTGATAAGGGAGGGCTGATATCGAGTTGCAGGCTCTCTCTCGATGCAGGTACACTAAGAATCGGAGTCCAGGCTGGATCTGGACTCATTTGTATGGAGCACTGTGCTCCACTTAAGTGTGGTCCAAGGCGTATGGACCATGAGCACCATGCTAAAAGCGCTCTTTTGCATCTTCTCTCTTGTCTGCACCATGCTAAAAGCGCTCTCTTGCGTCTTCTCTCTTGTCTTCACCATGCTAAAAGCGCTCTTCAGCGTCTTCTCTCTTCACTGCACCATGCTAAAAGCGCGCTTCAGCGTCTTCTCTCTTGTCTGCACTATGCTAAAAGCGCTCTTTTGCGTCTTCTCTCTTACCTGCACCATGCTAAAAGCGCTCTCTTGCGTCTTCTATCTTGTCTGCACCATGCTAAAAGCGTTCTCTTGGGTGCTGCAGGGAGTGTGACGCAAACAACGGATCTTCTGGCATACAGCTATATCTCATAAAGCCTTCGGACAAATACAGGCCGCGAAACTCCAGTTCCAGTGGGAGCACACAGCTCACGTGAGAGCTGTGAAGCTGTAGCAGTCCTGCGTCATCGCGCTGAAAGTGCCAAATAATGATCCTTATTCGTTATTGTGCATCTTGATCGACCTCTTGCAAGTCTTCCCGATGTGGATCCAGTGCCCTAAAACTATTCCCACAAATTACAAAAGACACCAAGCATTACATTTGAGCTCTGTAGACACGTGCGCTTGTAATTGGCTTGCATCCGATCTACCGAAAAATTGTCAATTTCATGCCGTCATTCATAATTGCATGGCTACTCCTTTTATCTGATACCTTATTAAAACTTAGCTATTCCCAGAAACGCAGGGCATGTCCTGAAGAACACAAATCACTGAAAACCCCTCGTGGGCTTATATCCTCTTCCATAATCACAGCTCCGTAGACACACACGTGTAAGCTTACGTATTTGACTCGATTTTTCGTGAATATTTGCATAATTCTTCGGAGGCGCCATTATTTCTTTTGGTTAAATATTTTTCTTAAAAATAGGCATAATTTCCGAATTCTCTTAATTTTGCCCACGAGCGTATTAAGCAGTATCCACAATGTATGTTTTTATGATGATCTTTTTTTGTTATTAAGTTCACTAAGCTTTGTACTAGCGATAAATTACTAAATTAGGGACTCTAGTTAAAAAGGAGGACTAGTAAATTATGAAATAGGGAATAAAGTAGCAGTTTCGCATTTGGTTTTTCATGCAGAACGCTTTGATTCCGTCCTAGTCTCGAAACGTTTTGCTTCACAATTTGCGCTATCGATCATGTCCGATATGATCTCTGCCGATCATGTCTGAGAATGATTCAGTTATTTGTAATAAGTCCTTGTCGGTGATTACAACTCAAAGTGCCTTGTCTTATTTCAATAAAATCAGGTTTCGGCTGGAAAATAATGATCTCTGTCGATCACCTATGAAAATGATTCAGTTATTTCAAGTCCTTGTTGGTGATTAGAACCCAAAATGTCTTGTCTTATTCCAATAAAATCAAGTTTCGGTTAGAAAATAATGATCTCTATCACCTCTGAGAATGATTCATTTATTTCATGTCCTTGTTGGTCCTTGTAAGTCCTTGTTGACGATTACAACACAAAATGCCTTGTCTTATTTCAATTAAATCAAGTTTCAGCTGGAAAATAATGATCTCTGTCGATCATGTCTGAGAATGTTCAGTTATTTGTAATAATCCTTGTTGGTGATTAAAATTCAGAGTACCCTGTCTTATTTCAATAACATCAGGTTTCCGGTGGAATCCGTTTGCTTTCGTTTTTAAGAACAAATACAAAAGAAATTATAAATGAATGTCACTGTCAAGCGATTTCCGATAGTTTAATGTGAAAATTTATTCTTTATATTAAAGGGGAAAATTCTCGGAAGACAAAAAGGAATAAATTATCGACTTTTCAATACCTGATACTTGCAAAAGACTTCCAGGGGGATCATAAGCATCCAAATCATAGTCTTTGACGGCATATTCTAAGACATCCCTCAAATGCTTTCCTTTCAGTGCTACGACATCCATGGTGTTACCAAAAGGTGCCACAGCTAGTATATCTTCCAGTGTAATATTACCTGCAAAATATCTCTTATGAGTATTGAATCAAAAATAATTCTAATAATTAAAATCAAAATTTTTGTTTTGAAACTGATTGAAAATTTTCATCTAGTATAGCAGCTGCTATGAAAAATAAATAATATTTCCCGTTTGGGTAATATTTTGTTCAAAATCACTTTTCGTTTGCTTAAACTGGAGTTTCAAAAAGGATAATATTGATTAAATAATTAATTCAAAGTAAATTGCTTAGCCTTCTTAATCAGATTTATATTATTATTAGCTCAAAGTCGTTAAGCCCAGAAGGGCTGTAAATTTCGTTTTAACATTTCGCGTTGGTTCAGTATAAAAGTCTGAATCACTTTTCAAATTGTCGCCACGAAATATTAGAGCCCTGCATTATATTTAAAGAAATTAACTAATGAAGAACCTGCATGAATATGTGTATGTTTCTCACATTGTAAAAAAAATCTAATGTGTACGCCACATGACTTCCTTGTACTGAATATTAAATTATACGCATTTTTTCCAGCATTTCGTTTAAACTTATTTCGTCGAATTTCATTAGAGGTATATTTATCATTTAATTAATTCAGTTCTCACTTCGCGACAAGACAAAAATACATGAAACGTCAAAATATCTTTATTAAAAATTAAAAAATATAGAAAAATCTAAAATATAAATACACTTAAAACAATTTAAAGATTAATTTTTACAGTAAAAATTAGAATTTCTACGCAAGAACATTCGGGCAACGGGCAAGAAGACAGATTTTTCGGTGCATAAAACTGAAAGTTTACTTTTGGTCTCACTCGGCAAAAAGACACTGAAGGCGTAGAAACTGACTTAATTTGTTGTGGACGCTTTGCTGAGTCAAAATACGGGATAATTTAATAACTTCAATGATAATTCCAAAATGGATGAAGAATGATTTAATTCGCAATAATAAAACAAGACATTATCTTTTCTGTTGCGAAGCTTAGTTCCTCTAGATTGGCAACAAATCCACTATTCTGCTAAATTTCAAATGTAAACAAATATGGCTGCTATGCTAAAACACTTAGCGGCACTTAAATAACTTTTAAATTGTTGATAATTCTGCAATTATTGCATGGAAATTAACTAAAGTCATAAAACTCTTAAGCGGAAGATAAGAACAACGTAATTCAGTTATTTTTAAAACCAAAAATGCACAATTTACCAACGTATAGGAATAAAAAAACTGAGCTCAATGAGCCGGTCAACAGAGTGGGTATATATGTATATACATACTTTTGGTGCAGCCAATTGCCGCCAAGAAAAGAGATGCATAACTGCATGCTATAGCGGTCCTACATACAAAATTTCAACGTTCTGAGGCTACTCGTTTTTGAATTATGCGACATATACACATACATACGTACATAGGTACGTATAGATGCCAAGAAAAATTCTCTTCTGAATCCATTTTAAATCAGTTTTATAATTATTTTGGTTCTGTCCTTACATACAGATGTCACAAAAAAACACACGCAGATTTACTAAAGGCATAAAAACCTTGGCTGCTATGTTAAGCAAAAATTAGGCTTAGCCGCATTTAACCCTTTGAGAGGCGGTATATAAAAGAATTTAATTTGTGGTAAAATTTTGCATGAATTGTAGCTTATGGACCCTAAGAACACAAAATTAAGGCTTAAAAAAATCTAGAGTGAAATCCTGAATTTTGAGAGCCGGTATATATTTTATACCGCTGCCCCTCTAGGACATTTCTTTTCCATGGAGCTACCAAGAGTTAATTTTTGTTTTTTAAACCTATTATTGCGTACTTTTGATGCTTGTCTGTAAAAATGAGTGCTTGGTTATAGTTATGTAAATCTTAAGTAATTTTTTTTTTAATTTCACTAGAAATTTAAAATTTTAAAAATAAAATTTATATTTTTAAGAACTTTGATGATGCCACCCAGATGAACATACTTATGTAAAATACGAATAAAAAGCTTTTCAAAGTTATTTAAATTCAATATTATCATTTAATGAAAAAAATTAGCAAATATATCACTGCATGCGTAAACCATATGATGCTGTAATTGAACTAGTATAATATGATAAGCTGAAACTGCCTTTTTAACTGCCGAAGATAAATGCTTGCATCTAAAACTGACCTAATGTATTCGCTCCTTTCACCAACAATGAAGACTTATTTGGAAAACCTCTTACTTATATCCTAACACCGGGAAAAAGTTTCTCTTGTGTTCCCTAATCTCCTTCTGAAATTAACAAAGACGTGGATACTGTAACGCATAAAAGCAAGCTTTCAAATCAGCATTTTTTCCATTTCTCTAGCAGGTGCAAAAGTGCATTCCTTTTTCTTGTGTTTGTAAGTGAAATTTCCTTTTGTCTGATCTTATCACTGCCCCATTGTGGAGATAGCTTGACCTCCACACTAGCAAATTAACTATCAATCACCTCTTTTCATTTTATCTGCATTCTAAGGTTTTGGAAAACACGAAGCAATGGGTGTCTTTCAGGACTAACATGCCATATTTAACCCCTACAATTGTATGATGTTTTGACGCCAGTCGACAGTTTTGAAATCAAAGTTTTTCTCGAGGGAAAGAG
>KK112002.1:72910-101679 GCA_000611955.2 Stegodyphus mimosarum | reverse complement strand
AGGTCCGTGGTTCGATTCCCGGCGAAGGCGTTGCTCATTTTTCATCCCTCCTGCTTCCAAAATTCCTAATGACTCTACAATTGGCGCCCGAACTAAAAGGTGGTGGATGATGATTCTCCACTACCACGATTTGGCGATTGGGTCACCCCAGTCGCCTTTCAAAAGGGGGAGTATATAACGTATTTCTCCCGCCTTCTTTGCATGCCTTCGTGGTGTAGTGGTCAGCACACTCGACGCGTAACCGAGAGGTGCGTGGTTCGATTCCCGGCGAAGGCGTTGCTCATTTTTCATGTCTCCTGCTTTGACATAACCTAATGCCTCTACAAACTAACTAAAGGACACTTACCAAAAGCTAAACACAAGTATCTAACGTAGTTGGATAAATTTTAATTAGCTGGCGTATATCAAAAGGCACGTAATATAAGGCCGTGCGTAACAGCTTCAAGAGAGACTTAGCCCGAAGGCAAACACGCGCTACTAAGGATTCCTAGTTCTCTCTCAGGAAGTAAGTTTAACTTTCCTTAAATACTTCTTCTAACTCATTTGCATTCGATACGATTCTAAAACCTCATTCTGGTACAGAGTTGTAAGTGGAAACAAGAATTGACAGGAAAAGTTATCCAAATTAAAATAACTGTTATAAAATTAAAATGTACTGTACAAGTGAAGGGTCTTCAAAACCAGTGTTTAAGAAAAAGAAACTGGCAACAACATTTTTCGAATGCCGTGCATTTAAAGAGTGGTATATTTATATCTACTTGCTATCCAGTCTCTAGCTGACCTGAGTTCTACCAGTTTTTGCATATGTTTAAAATATATTCTCTTTAAGCATGATGGTTAAGACTACAATGTACACACCTTGCATCAAAAAAAAGTACAGTTTGATATTTTCCGTTCTACTGTACCGACTGGTCAGATCAAACTTGGGTGTTTCATGTCTCGAAAGCACGACTTAAGGGTACATATTAGATTCGTACATATTCCATTCTTCTAAAATAGGTATTCTGACACAAAATCGGTCTTTTTCAGAAGCGACGTACCTGTTTTTTTCCTATTTAGATTCTGCAACTCAAATTATGGCAAAAAGCCAAGTTTTGTAAAATTCACACCAATAGGTTTTAAAAAATGAGCTCTCAAATTTTTAAAAATTCTCAATGTTAACTGAATTTGGTGTATATTTATTAATAATATCTTTTTTTTTAGTACACTTACTTGATTCGTTCTTTCACAGTCTGAAAATTAGTTTCAATCCGAATAGGATTCCCAGCTATTTCTGATTTATTTTTTAAATTGGCAGTTTTTAGTAATTTTTATAAATTTTTCGAAGAAGGTTTTGTATTACAATCTATACAATTTTTTCCATCAACTAAAAGTAGATATATGTTTAAACATACGTTCAAAAAATTAGCTTTGTTTATTCAATATTTCCCAAGACGTACGTGAATTTATATACTGACGCTTTTTCAAATTTGGCATATTTGCTATAAGCGATAATAACGCCAAATGTGGTTTACGTACTTTGTTAAAATTATTTCGAAAGAATAAACGATGCACTTTTTTTCCGTTCGTTTACAGTGAAAGGGAAAGAAAAGTAGGTTACCATAGTTTAAGAATTTCGCGAAGTAAAGTATTAATGGTGCAAACTGAAAAAAAAGTGTGCCAATATAAATTTTTAATTTCTTGGTAAGTTTCTCGCCAAAATTTAATATTTCGGCATAGTTCAAATTGTAGAGTCGAAATACGGAAAAAATTAGGTATCTTATTTCAGAAAAAGTACGATTTTGTACGATGATTGTAAAAGTACGATGTACGTTAGAACAATGTTATACCTAAATCTAATATATATCCTAAAATATGCTTTCTAGGCATGATAAACTCAAGTTAAATTTCATCAATCAGCCCAGTACAGCGGAAGTACAACTGTTCCCTATTTTTAGCCCAAAGGGGGCAGTCCAGAAGGGCTATTAATTTCGTTTTGCCATTTTGCGTTGAATCATTATAAACGGCGTATCACTTTTCAACTCGTTGCCACAAAATGTTAAAGCCCTACGTTATATTTAAAGAGATTAAATAATGAAGAAAATGCATAAATGTATATATGTCTTCCGCATCGTGATAAAACAACGGTACCTAGAACCATCAAACTTTGAACACGAATATGGGCATCTCCAAGCCCTAATTTGGAATTTATTTTATTAACTATTTCATATTTCGTAAACCTTTAACCAATTTTTGATTAAGAAACTCAACGATTTCAAAGCGAGCAATGGCAACACTGTACGAAGAAAAAAAAAATTTTTATCTCCAGCGCACTAGGCAGTGTATCAGAAATTCTAAAGATATGCTCTTATCAAATTATTTTGCGACATTGCTGTTGAATTAAATTTTAATGTCTAATTTCAAAGAATACGATATTTAATAAATAAAGGTAACGCACAAACATTAAAAAAACGGTCCTTTAAGCGTAATATAAAATCTGAAAACATTCAGATTTTTTTTTAGCCCAAAGGAGCGTTAGCTCAGAAAGGTTATTAATTTCGCTTTGGCATTTTGCGTCTATTTACTGTAAATCTGCGTATCACTTTTGAAACTGTTGCCACCAAATATTATCACCCTGTGTTATATTTAAGAAATTAAATAATGAAGAAGCTGCATAAGTGTATGTACGTTACTTGCATAGTGATAAAACAACGGTAGCTAGAGCCATCAAATCTTGAATAACGTAATCCTCCTCCGAATATGGGCATCTGGAAACCCGAATTTGGAATTTGTTTTATTATCAATTTCATACGTTGTAACACTGTAACGAATTTGTGATTAAGAAACTCAACGAATTTTGCGTTGAGTTTCTTAATCATGTGCAGCAGCAACACTGTACGGAAAAAAACATTTTTATCTCCAACGAAGCGAGCAGTGGCAACACTGTACAAAAAAAAAAAACATTTTTATCTCCAACGCGCGAGACTACGTACTGGAAGTTCTAGAGATATGCTCATTTTAAAATTATTTTGCGATATTGTTGTTTAACTGAATTTTACGGTTTAAGTACGAAGAACATGATGTTTAATAAATAAAGGTAACACAGAAAACGTTAAAAAAACACACATTTGGGCGTAATATAAAATCTGAAACCTTTTTTTCTTTTGCGTGTGTGTGTGTGTGTGCATAATGTTCAGAAACGAAATATATCCAGGCCGGTAAAAGACTTAACCAATGAACTTATGTATTTTACTGAAGTCTACACCTGCTGTTTGTTTGTGTGTTTTAGTAATGCATTTAACGTTTAATTAACTTAATTTTGTAAGTCCCGTGTTGTACATTGATGGTGCGCAGGGAATTTGCATATGTTCAAATGGGGGGTATGTTAATGCAAATGTCTAAAAAAGTGGCATATAGCAGTTCAGAAATAAATCGTATCAAAATATTACATTAATATTCTGGTATGATTTATTTCTGTTGTTATTATTATTATAAGAATATTACATATTAAAGAAATATCAAAATATATCATTTCAGAATATTACAAGCAAGGTAACTGTTAGTAATACCTTTGTAGGAGATAATACGCTTTACCTTCTGGTGTGGAAGCATCCAGTAATATCGGATTCCCACTCCAGTCCACAACTTTCCCTTCATCATCGAACAAAACTTGGAGGTAGCCCAGATACTTTCCAAAAGCGAAATCTTGCACCACAAGCGCACGTGAACCGTCTTCCCTCTCCACAACGACTGGATAGGTTCCTTGCGGTACTTCAACCGAAGGAGGATCACCTATGAACAAAATAACTGACGATCAAAAAGTAGAATGCGTGTGTGAATTATATTTGTCAGCTTTTTACCATACAATTTTACAACTCCTAGTCAGCATCGTATAAAAGGCGAAATTAAACAGGGAAGCCAATGCAAAACAAAAATATGAGGTTTTTTTCAAATTAAAATTCTGACGTAATATGAAATAAATGGGGGGAATCATTCTTGTAAAATGAAATATTAAAACAATGGTGATGCAGTATGAATATAATATACGAAATATGAAATAATGGCATAAAATGAAATAAATGTTGAAAATTTGCACCCAAGCTCAGAACTTTGTAGCTTCAGATAAGCTCGCTACTGTTGTGACACACATACAGAGGTGGTAAACATCTTGCAAATCCAGTTTGGAATGTGCCTTGAACGTGTGCCATTTCCGAAAAATATACAGACAGTGCAGTGAGAATAGATTGAGTTCTTGAGGTTTTAAATACTTTTGTACCGTAACTTATAACTCTCTTAAGAATAACAAGAATTTTACAAAATGTACACTGCGAAAAAGAAAGGACAGTTCTATATCTCCCGTTCTACTGGACCGATTAACGAAATTCAGATTGCGTTTTTCATGTCTCGAAAGCGTGGCATAGGATATATATTAGATTTATATATAGCATCATACTAACATAGGTATTTTGACCCCAAATCGGACTTCTTCTGAAATAATATAGCAATTTTTTCCATAGTTCGATTCTACTACTCAAATTATGCCTAACTATTAAATTTTATAAAATTTGGTGCGACATTTAAGGAGAAATTCATAAATTTAACTTGGCGATTTTTTTTCAGTTTGAGACAAGAATAATTCACTTGGCGAACTTCTTAACATGTGGCAACCTATTTTCCTTCCCTTCCATTGTGCAGCGGAGGGGAAAAAATCACATCGTTCCTGCCTTTTTACATTGTGGATAGAGGGAAAAAAAGTCACATCGTTCTACTTTAACAAAGTGCTTAAACCACATTTTCGTTATTACCGCTTTCAATACATATTCCAAGTTTCAAAACGCGCCAATATATAAATTCAAGTATATCTCCGGAAATTTTGAATAAAGCTCTAATTTTTTGCAGGTATGCTTAGAAACAAATCTACTTTAAGATGACTGTAAAAATTTTATAGGGTATAATTCAAAATATTTTCGGAAAAATTTATAAAAATTATTTTAAAATGCAAATTTTAAAAATAAATTTTAAAAAAATGGATGAATTTTGTTTGGAATGAACCTAAATTTCGAACTGTGTAAGAAGAAATCAAATAAGTTTCATAAAAAAAGAGATATTAATAAATATATATCAAATTCAATTAACATTGAGGAGCTAAATTTTAGAGAGCTAATTTTCGAAAAACTACTCGTGCAATTTTTACAAAACTTGGCAGTTTCGCATAATTTGAGTCGTAGAATCGAAATATGGAAAAACATTGGCATGTCATTTCAGAAAAAGTCCGATTTTGTGTCAATATACCTATATTTGAACAATGCTATATATAAATCTAATACATATCCTAAGTTGCCCTTTCGAGACATGAAAAACGCAATTTGAATTTTTTCAATCGTCCCAGTAGAACGGAAGATATAGAACTGTGCCCCCCCCCCTTTTTTTTTTTTTGCGCAGCGTACCTTCATACTTGACGGGACTCTTGATGTCCGTACTTTAAGATGGCATTGTATACAATGTGTTTCAAAAAGACAGTTTGCCAGTTTATCTTCATGTTTGATTTATTATAGATCCATCATTTCAGTTTAAAAAATGAATGGAATAATACAAGGTCTGTCCCGAGTGTAATGCGCCCAATTTTTCACGAAATTTATTGAACCGATTCGTACAATTACTCAGTATTCTTCCAAATACATCCTTCCTGCTTTAACACACTTGTTCCAACGCGATTTCCATGCTTTATATGCGTTCTGAAAGTCCGTCACAGGGATGTCCTTTAGTAACCTCCTTTAGTAGCCTTTATGATCTTCAGGGTTCCCAAATGCAGTCCTTTGGGGAATTTTTTAATCTTCTGGAACAAAAAGAAGTCGACGGGGATAAATCAGGACTGAAACAAGGAAAAAGTCTCCGACAACGTTTTCTGATGTTTGAAACAAAACTTTGCGTATCGCTGCTCGAGAGTTTTTTCCGTCTTGATTTCGATCGAGCACGCACACAAGAGTTCACTAAAGCAAGCATCCTCCAGGACCCTTCAGGCACTCGGAGCCGACTGGCGCTGGTCGCGCTGCGTTCCCAAAACTCCATCCACCCTTCCGTGCATGCGGCAACGGATAATTGCTGCAAAAGAAAATGGGGCGCATTACTTTCGGGACAGACCTTGTATAAGCATTCAAGCTATGATATTTTTGGTCACGCGACATTCTTTGAACGAAACTGGAGGAAATTTAAATTTCTTTAAACACCTCCTGCTGCATAAACTCTGATTAACGAGTTCTTACAGATCTTACTTTGTGGACCAGAGAAAAAGGAATTCATCTGTTGTAATTAAGAATATTAGCCCACTCAGTGTGTTATTGAGACACTCATTGGCTGATAGGTTAGTGAGGGCCTATATCATCTGAATATTGTTTTGGGGGGAGGGGCTCATCTCAAAACACAAGATGCTGTTTATAGTAAAGCATTACTTTTTTAACTTAATTAATGAATTTTGGGGCCCATTTAACAGCAGAAGCGTTTTCGATTGCAACTTCTTCGACCCCAAAAGATATTTCTAAAGATACTAAATATATTTTAAATTTTTATTGTTGGTAGTTATTAACAGTTCATATAAAGCTTTTTGCATCAATTGATTAATCAAGCGATTCGCGCTCTTCTTTGCTACTACTGCTACTTGTAAAATTAATGCTCAACAGAAAATAATGCAACACCAAAATCACGAAAAACAAATATTAAATAAATCTGATTATGCGGCTGAATCTTTAAAAGTTATGCTTTAAAATAAAAATCTTTCCCTTTAGCATATAATACTCATTATAAGTTGGATAAATTTATTTTCTGTCTTGCTCCTTCAAAACAAAACTACCAAATTCAAGGTAACGTTTTAGTGTTTAAAGCATTTATGTTTCTTGTCCATGATTACCAATATGTTTGCAAAAAAAATCTGATTTTTACACCACATGACTTCCTTGAACTGAATATTAAATTATACGCATTTTTCCTGCCTTTTATTTAAACTTTTCCTCGAACTTCATTATTTAGTTATATTTCTTATATAATTAATTCAGTTTTCACTTCGCGAAAAGGCAAAAATACATAAAAACTCAAAATATCTATACTGAAAATTGAAAAATATAGAAAAACATAAAATACCAAATACAGTTAAAGCAATTAAAAAACTTTTTTACAATTAAAATTACAGCTTCTATGCAAAAACAAGCAATTCCGCAGATTTTTTCGATGCACAAAACTGAAAGTCCACTTTTGGTCTCACTCGACAAAAAGACACTGAAGGGGTAGAAACTGACTGAATTTGTTGTGGGCACTATGTTGAGTCAATATATGGGATAATTTAATAACTTTAATGATAATTCCACAATGGATTAAGCATGATTAAATTCGCAATAATAAAAGAAGACGTTACTTTGTTGATGTTAAGCTTAGTTTCTATAGATTGGCAACAAATCCACTATTCTGCTATATTTCCAATGTAAACAAATATGGCTGCTATGTTAAATAAAAATTAGGCTTAGCCGAGCTTAAACAACTTCTTAATTGTTCAGAATTCTACAATAATTGTATGAAAGTTGATTACAGACATAAAAAACTTAACCGGAATATAAGAATACCATAATTCAATCATTTTTAAAGCAAAAAATGTACAGTTTACAAACATATAAGAATAAAGAAAATGAGAACCGAGAAATGGAGTATCCACTCCATTATATATATATATATATACATACATTTATATACTTTTGGTGCAGCCGATTGCAACCAAAATAGGAGATACACATCTACATGTTATAGCAGTCCTATATACAAATTTGCAACTTTCTGAGGCAACTCGTTTATAAGTTATGCGAGATACATACATACGTACGTACATACGCAACGAAAAATTCTCTTCAGAATCCATTTTAAATCAGTTTTATAATTTTTTTTGGAGGGAAAAGAGTCCTTTGTTCTGTCCTTACGTACGTATGTCACGCCAAAACATCGTTAAATTGCATTCGATAGCGGTCAAAATGGATAATTTCGCTGAAATACGTATCCGAAATTTTTCGCGATTACAATACTTCCTTTTTACTTCGTACAAAGAAGTAAAGGTCTAATAATAAGGAGTCAAACATGAATCAGCTCTGACAAGAACGATGATATGGAGCAATTCTACAGACAATCTAGATAGAAAATACCTTAACATTTTAACTATCATGTAATAGACGTTGTTTTTGAACTCGTACATCACCAGTTGTGAAGACGAACGTTTGATGGACATATGAATGAATGCATTTTTTGAACAGTACATTTCAAATATGATGGCTGCACCTGCATATTATCACATAAACTATTAATCTGACTAGTTATATGATTTACTTTAGTGTACCATTTGTGCATTCACTTGTCTCATTCACTCTCTTTCTATGTCAATCATACTATATATTCAAACAATGAGAGACGGAACATTTAAAAAAATGTGGCGTGATTAACACATGATAACATTCACCTTCTCTCATTACATTAAAAAATGTCCTTCATTATTAGCAGCGAATTCTTTGTAGCAGCAAATGGTTTATTTAAAAAAAAATTTTATTCTGAAGATGAGAGCAGCTTATGATAAAAGGAAGAGAATATTTTATGCAAAATAATACTCTTAAATTTCTGCGTTAAGTACTTTTGTTTCCGTCTAATAATAGGATCACATTAGCTTTAAACATTTCTTGGGTCTTCAGAGCCAAATAGTTATTGAATAGCTTGAGAACATTCTCACATGTGTGTATTAATTATGGAATACATAAAATCTAACAAAGTAATGAAATTCGTCTATTATATCAAATAATGCAGGATGTCATTATCAGAAGTTGTACGATGTTGTCAAGATGCAAGAACTTCTTATTTTTCTTAACTGTGACAAACTTCCTGTAAATATTCATGTTCCCATCATTTATTTTCGTCTTGTCTAAAAATTATTGATAATTTTCTTTAAATATTTAAGTTAAAATATTAGTTGGACTAGTGTAAACATTTCACCACATTTTCATTGAGACAAAGCAGTACAAATGGGATGAACTGAGAATTATAATTTAGTTACAAAAGCATTTATCGCACCGTAACATATAGTCTATTTTGTTTTTTATTTTAATAAATTTAAATTCTCTGCTTAGCTCGTCATTAAATTTGCACTCTCTTTTTTTCACTTATGTTTTATTTTATAAGTAAATACTATAAATAAATAATTTACTACAAAGCTAAAAAGAGGACTAAATTTTACATTACTGACCGATATGTTACCCTTCCTTCGTCAATCAAATAATGAGTCGAACGTCAAATTAAAAACAACCAACTGCACTGTTTAACCTGCAGTCCGCCCTTATCTGCATTAAGGCGAGACCAACACGGATTTGATTTACGTCGATACAGACGGAAAAAAAATATGGTGTCACAGAAATATGAACTCTTCACAAACGTGACCTTCGACAACTATTCTGCACATGCGCAAACTGACATTAAGGTTGAATTTGCTTCGACAGCTTTTTCGCGCATGCACAACTGCTTCCCTCTACAATGTGATGGAGCCACTCCTGCTTTGGCGAAGCTTTCCTTCTTAACAATACATATTCTTTGACGAGGCATAACGACAATGATTAAACACCACCGAGTCAATCTAATTCGCTACATCACCTAATTTAATTTACTCTGCATACATTTTATGTGTTTTTTTATTTATGCATTTTTTATTTCTTCATATTCACTATGGACTCTCCGCCAAAATCGGGACGTGTGGTCACTTTACCCTACACTCGAGAAAGTTTCAGGCATTTCATGACGTGTGGTGTGTCCTTAGACACCAGAGTAAGAGTAACTCCACATATATTAAGACAATTTTAGACAGATATGTTTAAACATGAAAACTTTTACCTGTGTAAAGGAAAGTGTTCGTATGTCCTCCTACAACAACGTCAACTTCAGGTACATTCTTAGCAATATTTTGATCGACCGCAAATCCGGAATGCCCAACAGCTATGATTTTCGTTAAACCTTCTTCCTTGGTCAACCTCTCGGCTTCTCTTTTGATACATTCCACTTCATCCTCAAACTCCAAATCACCTGAAAAGGTAATTTTGGGGATCATTAAGTCAACACATATAGTTTTTGCAGTTGTAAGTGGAAATGAACTATTGTAAAGAAAACTTAAACTGCAGTCAAGTGCTACAAAATGTTCTTCTGGTTCAATGTGAGTACTGATTTTACTTTAGAAGGGCGGTATTTACGATGTGATTGGAATCCTAATGTTAAGGTAACCGACTCTTTCGAAGGGCGTTTTTTAAAATGTTCGTTATATTTTTGAACTTATGTGATTTTTAGTGAGTTGTACTCAAATATAATTACTGCAAAAGTGATGAAAAATAATTATTTTGAGAAATTTATGTAAAAAACTGAAAATTTTAGGTCAAAATTAATAAAACATCAACCATCACTGGCAAGAAAATATTGATGATAAAAATCTATGTTTGACTTTATCTTATATATACTACCTAGAAGCATACATTCAACTATAATAATTTGAAAATATTGATTCACTAGCAATATATGGCCAAATGTGTCAGTCAACACTAAAAACATTTTTAAAATAGGCATGCTGGTGAAGGAAAAATGCTGTAATTTAAATTCTATGGGGTTACGTTTTTAACTTCTTGTTTACATTATGTATAATAATGTATAAAACATGTGTGCAAAATTCAAATGATTCGATGATGAACTTTTGGAGTAATCATGGTTGTCAAGAACATAAATCATAAAAAAAAGAATTAATCAAAAATCACGTTTAAAGTTTTGAGATTATCGTTGCTTGCCAATATACATAAATACTCATTAAAAGTGCTCCTGCATTATACATCGGCCCTTTATTTTTTTTCTCAAAACAATAATTTTTTTTTTGTTTTCGAAGGGCTTTCAGTTTTTTCCTATGAATTTTGGCGAAGCTTGATGAACGCTTTCGAGAATCGTTAATTTCTTGTTACGTCTAAATCCTTATTACTCTTGGACTGTAGAATATCCAGGAGTCATTCTAAGTGACTCAAATATTTTAATAAGACCAGAAAATCCATCATTAAATAAAATTACACTGATATCGGCACCAAGAATTAAACATTTTAACACAACAAATGTGTTTTTAACTAATAAATTGGCGCGAGAAATTTGTACACAAAACAGAAATATCCAAAGCTCAATGTAAACAAAACAATAAGTTTGAAACGTTGTTGCCAAATGAAAAAGAGAAAATACATAATGAAAATACACTGTCAGATTCTTCAAACATATCAATATGCTTAAAATTAATTGTTTAAAAAATAACATAGAAAAAAGAGGAAATTGTGCAATTTGCCCTTTAAAATTTAACTTCTAATGTGTCAGACAGTTACTTCCGGTTTGCCGTATCTCAGAAAAACTGGTACATCTAGTTCTAATCAACATATCAAGAAAGAAAAGCTGTTTCTGATAACTAAGAACGTGGCCTTAAAAAATATTAAATAAAAAAAGTGAGTTTTTAGTCGAAATTGGCCTTTTGAACGAGGTTGCTTACCTTAAAGATACATATTTATATATATATATATATATATATATCCAAATTATAATTATAATTATTTGCAGTAAATTTGGGCATATTATTCTAAGTATTAAATAAAAATTAATGAAATGTATGTAATTTGAAAATTAATATTTTGAGTAACATTTATCTGAACAGAATTCCAAATTTTAGAAAATAATACACTGTAAAATAATCGAATTGAAATGCACATTTAAATTCAATGACAATGGAAAAGTATTCTACATTTTACAGCTATGCAAAAAAACCTTTCTAGTAATAGTACAAATCCTTTTTCGCGTCATATCTCATTCAGCAAACTCGGGATGGTGAATAGCTGTAGGCTAAATAGAAGTTGGCTGCTTTCATTCTAAAATAGTCGAAAACTGGATTAACCATAGAACAGAAGTTTCATTCTTACGGCTGCAGTTCACTAATGTCCATGGATTGTCACAAAGACAGATCCGAGGTTTGCGAAGAAGTTCAATATCATTTACTGATTATATTATGACTAACCGGCAAGGCCGTATATATACGACCTAGAATATTTTTGTGATATCTGTACGAACGTATATGTACGTGCATATTAAAATATGTCAAGAAATTAAGGCAGTATATTAACAGTACATAAATCCAGGTATAAAATGCCAGGAAAGTTTTTACATTAAATCAAGAAAATACATTTTTTCTGGTAGTAGTTTTGGGAAATTTGTGCTTTCTTAGCGAAAACCCTGGCCGGTCTGATGGTTAAAAACAGGAACTGATAGACCTTACTGATCTACTAACTGCCTCAGATTACTTCGAGTTACACTACTACAGCTGTTTCAAAATCCATCAAACCGTAAATCATTGGCTTGACGAAACTAATCTTTTATATTTTATATGATCTAAAAACGCGAAGCTCAGGGATTCAGATAGTTTGTGTTCTTTAATATCCCTTCGCAGAAGATATTATCTGAGCTTCTGGAGATAGCATCATTTTAGGAGTCAAGACGAATGTTTCTGTGTTGCTTTTGTAGGATAGTTAAGATGTGGCTTACTAACTAACTATCATCTTCATTTCATCTGGAGGGAATTTATGAAAATGAGATTTGCTGGATAAAGATGGCAACACAACACTTTAGACATTCACAAGTTATTTGAATTTGTAATAAGTTAATTTGAATGTTACGCTCTGTAAAGATGAAATTCTACAGGTTTAGGCAACGAAATTTAGCGAAATATCTATTTTGCTAATAGATGAGACTGCTTGACTTCATAGTACACTGTTCATCGAATGAAACATTGCATGTGAAGGCAATTAACATTGGGAAAGATAAGCAGATACCTAAATACGGAATCCACTAAACATTTTTGGAATATTCGGGGAAAGGTGTAGTTGGCCATCTTTAATCCAAATACTTTTAGAGCTAATCATTATTCCCATGAAAAAATGCAATTTCTTGAATAAAAGTAACATCAGCACCCTTGTAACGTAACTATATTACCATTAGTGTGTGTTTATACATTTCAAGACATTTTTCCATCCTATCATAATAGCATAATATTCAGATAACCACATAAACCACAGACTCACTACAGAAACGCAATCATAAACGTCAGCTTAAGTATTAAAGTAAATATGGTCAGAAGCATTTTAAAAAACATTTCGGTACTGTTGTCTCCAAAGAGCAAAATAATTCGTGGCTATCCTTAGCGAAATCTGCTAAACTGCGCGTCTAAAGTATCTCAATGTATTTCATCAAAACTAATATAAAAATCAGACGAAAGAGAGGTAGGATTTCCCATTCAACAAGATATATGTTAACTTATGAGGATTTATTTATGTTTTTTGACTCATAGTTAACTTTTAGTTAAAGCTACTTTCTCTTTCCTTTTCACCCACGCTTTCCTGACAGAATATTAATTAGATAGTGCGAGTTTATTCAAATTAAGGTAGAAAGAAGTGCTATTTAAGCGAATGTTTCGGAAGATGATTTCAGATCGTGTTGTGCCTGCCTAAAGACAACGCTGTTACCTTGATTTAATAGCGAACTGATTCCGTCACCTTCGATGCTTCTAGCCATTAAGCTTGTCTCGCCGTCTTCTGCGAGCCAGAGCCTTCTTGCGTGTTTAAAATATCCTGTGAACCGTTTGGACAGTTGAATTACATTTCATTTTCAACTTACACATTACTTGTTTAGGTTTATCCAGAAACGTTGGTTTATGGAAACCCAAATGGGGAGCATCTGTAAACTTTTTGGGATCAACTAAAACGGTCATTTACATCATTTTTCTGACTTTGTTTGTCTTCAGTTAAAACCAGGGCATAATTCCTCTACAGTCTATCTAGAGTTCGTTAGTTTATGTTTCTACAAACTAAAGAGATCTTTACGATCATGAAAGTAGTACAGATACCTTTGGACCTTCGTGGTTTTATGATTGATCTTATGAATTCCTTCGTATAATTTCTTGTAAAAGTATCCAAAGTACAAAAATTACAAACACCAGTACGGTAAAAGTTCTTCACAATTAGGCAGTTTTATACATAAATATATTTACAACTTCATATGTTCAAAATTAATAAAACAATTACAAATATGCAAGTTTATTCAAATAAATTTTTGATCAATCAATGTTTAATTACGTATTGAGAATATTAAGTCTTAAACAAAGGTTTTTCAGTAATACCGAGAAATCATCTGAATCAAACAAAGAAATGCAATGGAAAGAAGTGTTTTAAATCAGTAGTTTTCCAAACCAAAGGTAATTTATACAGCACATTTTTGTAACGCATTCATCTTCGAGACATGTAATGCTTAATTAGGTGATAAAGGAAGCAAAAATAGCCATAATTCCTTACCAACAGAAGATAAGAATTTTGTCTCTGGCGTAAGGTACCCTATGATGCCTATCTTCTCGCCGCCAACTTCAACGACTGTGGATGGCTTCACGAGTTCTCCAAATTCTGGAACTTTCGTTGAATTTATATTACAAACTACGACTGTTGGTTTCAGGTTCTTCAGGTAAGGGAAAAGCCCTTTCAGGCTGTCATCAAATTCGTGGTTTCCCAAGGACTACGCTACGAGAAAAAATAGATGAAACTCTAGTTCCAAATTTCACTCGTTTAACAAAATTCATTTATCACGAAAAATATTTACTAAATTTATTCATCCTAAACACTGTATTCAACATTACATAAGTAATTATTTTACGGATTACTAATTATATTATTGTGATATACGCATGATTATAATTTTGTAGAAGCCGTAAATTCTCGTAATTAGGATTCCGAGTTTCCGAATGCTGAAATAATTAGAATTATCACTAAATTACACTTTTTTAAGTGAAACAAACACTGCTAAATTTCAGATATTTTAAATAACATTTATAAGACATGAAGTTATTTTACAAGCTTTCAGTATGCATTTATTAGTTGTGTTATTAAATTATAAAAGTGTAGCCTGATTTCTGAAGCGCATAATATACCTAGTACCCACCTTTAAATTCGTACTCAGGCTAAAGGAAAATTAACAGTTTTTTAGACAAGCACATCCAGTGAATTATCAAACTATTAATAAAAACTGAAAAGTTATATCGTTTCACTTGGCGATCCTTCAAGAAGAACAGTTATGCTTCTCCACTACATATATATATACACGGTAGTCATCAAAAATCTTCCACGATATTTAAACACCCATCCGTCTATCTGCCCAACCAACTGAAATGAAATTTCAGATGTTGTTATTTCAAGGTATGAGCTCGAGATTGGAAAGATTTAAAATATTAGAGCTCTCACGGTTACGGCTACAGTGAAAACATTTTGAAATTTACGAATGGCAGTACTCACATTTTCCCTGCGTAAATCGATCAGCACATTGAGAAGCCATAAATGGCGTTGGAACGATACACTTGTGACGAAAATTCCCGCCGTGAAACATTTGCAAAGAAGAGAGCATTTTGAAGGGCAAGTGTCCACACAAGAAAGGAGAGGGAAAAAACATTTATTGGAATTACAAATTTTCAACAAGCCCACTCTCGCAGATGATAACGCAATGAGTGCGGGAGATTGATGGCAACAATGACAAACGTAACATAGCAGGTGGAATCTGTATAACTTCACGTTTCATGGCATCTTTCAATTCTGACAAATCTCGTCGATTTAATGTGTGTACTCAAGAACCAAAAATCCATCACAGTGGGATCGCGGTGGCCACGAAACTGCAACGCTACAAGAGATGATTCTATCTTGAAACATTATACACATTGAAAACCTGTAATTCCAATAAAGGTTATTTTTCCCCTCCTTTCTCTTGTGCTATCACTGGTCTTTTACAATGTTCTTCTTTGCAAATGTTTTACGCCGGAAGTTTTCGTCATATGTGTATCGTTCCAACGCCATTTATGGTTTTTCAATGCGCTGATCAATTTTAAAAGGAAGGAGTAGTTATTGCCATTTGTAAATTTCGAAATGTTTTCGCTGTAACCGTAGCCGTGAGAACTCTATTATTTTAAATCATCACAAGTTCGAGCGCATACCTTCAAATAACAGCATCTGATATTTCATTCTGATTGGCTGAGAGGATGGGCGGCTCGAAGCTCATATATCGGGGTTCTTTTTTATGACTATTCTGTATATTTTGCATAGTCATATAAGATTTTGTTTTCAAGTGATCGTGAATCTTGTGAGTAATAGTGTTCATAAATATTGATTCGACAAGGTTAATTTTAACGGAATGGAACGAAATGTCTCGTACTCCATTTGAGCATTAACTGAAATTTATTCTTCTTATTTATTATTCCCAGTGATATCCAAACAATTCTGGGCATTTCTTTCACTCAGTTTAATTCCTTTCAATTCTATTTATAGAATTCCAGGCATGCTGTGCTTACAAAAATAAGCCTTTCTTATAAGGAAACTTAAAAAGCAACATTACTGAACCAATCCGAATCAATACGAACACGCTGCAGATTTTTTATGAATATGGAATGTCGCTTACAACTGTGACTGAAAGTTGCAGAACATTTTCAACACTTTTAATGAACAGTAGATTTATTACATTGCTATGCATTACAGCATAATTGGCGCCTCAATTTCCCTCGTAAAATTCATTACTATGAACATATCTAGTTCTTTCCAGTAATTTATAGAAATTTAATATCAATTCATTGATATTTTTCTTCAATAGTTTAAAACTATGTTTTCCAATAATTGGACAACTTGTATCAGTTCTAAAAGAGACTTCAACTATTCTACATTGATTCCTTCTAACTCGGGATTAATCTGAAAACAATTCTTTCTCAAAGCAGCATCTTCTCTGCATACATTAAATATCGGCAGCAAAAATCGTTTCACAATCAACAACACATGGCATCCTTTACTACTACCTTACACGAAGTAAAAAGGAAGTATTGTAATTGCGAAAAATTTCGGGTATCATATTTCACCGAAAATATCTATTTTGACCGCTATCGAATGCAATTTAACGTTGTTTTGGCGTGACATCTGAACGTAAGGACAAAATAAAGGACTCTTTTCCCCAAAAGAATTATAAAACTGATTTAAAATGGATTCTGAAGAGATCTTTTCGTGGTGTCTGTGTGAAAGTACGTACGTACGTATGTATGTACTAGCCTAACTCAAAAACGAGTAGCCTCAGAACGCTGAAATTTTGTATATAGGACTACCATAAGATGTACATGTGCACCTTCCTTTTTGGTTGCAATCGGCCGTATCAAAAGTACATATATATATATATATATATATACATATACTCACTCTGTTACTGCGCTTCGTGAGCTCCGTTTTTTTATTCTTTTATGTTGGTAAATTGCGCATTTTTTTATTTTAAAATGATTGAATTATGTTGTTCTAACTTTCCGGTTAAGGTTGCCAGGCGTTTAGTTAATCTGCATGCAACAGTTGCAGAATTATCAACAATTTAAAAGTTGTTTAAGTGCAGCTAAGCCTAATTTTTCTTACCATAGCAACCCCCCGGGGGTCGACGTAGAGAACTCTGCGAAGCTACTGGCTAGGATCTGTACCTAGGCAGTCTCGGCCCGGGGGATATACAAATTATGAACCTAGTGGTTTCTGGGGCCTTCGGAAAGGTCATTTATTGGCCGGCCCGGGGTCTGGCATGTCTTAGAGCAGGGTGGTGCTAGTAGCCCGGGGCAACTCTCCTGGTATGCTGGGTAATGAGCCCCTGCGACGGGCTCGCCCGAGCGACTGGTGGGTAGCAAATTGACGACTAGTGGCGCCCCAAATTGGGTGCGTGCGCCGACCCCTCAAGGTTCCGGGAAAGAGGTTGAACCTCGACCTCGGTTCCGCGGGGGGAAGGACCTGTAGTGCCATTCATTTAGGCGGAACGGGGAAGGCATAATTGTTGTTGTTACCATAGCAACGTGTATACGAGCCAGTTTTCTTAGAAAGTTCCTCACGACGGCGTCCCTTTGCGTAGGTAAATAACCCGCGAATGCTTTGCCGTAATCAAATAAACCAACCTTTTTCTCAGAATTATTAAATTATGCTATAAGGAAAGGTACACCCTCTTCAAAGAAAATATGACCGTACTATTGGGTGAATTGACGAAATTTAACTTGTGTTTTGCAAACCCCGAAAGCATGACTTAGGATATATATTAAATTTACATATAACATTATTCTAACATAGGTATATTGACACAAATTCTGACTTTTTCTGAAATGACATACCGATTTTTTTCCAGATTTCCATTCTACAACTCTAATTATTACAAAGAAAAAGTTTCGTATAAATCGCATTAGTAGTTTTTAAAAAATCAGCTTTGAAACTATAAGTTCATCCTTTCATTGAATTTGCTATATATTTTATTAATACACAATTTTTTACTAAACTTATTTGACTCCTTCTTTCACAATTCGAAACTTAGGCTCCTGATTTATTTCTAAAGTTTGTATTTTTTAATGATTTTTTATAAATTTTTTTAAACAAATTTGAATAGCAGCCTATAAAAGTTTTGTCATCATCATAAAGTAGATGTATTCCTAAGCATACCTGCAACAAATTAGAGTATTTTATTCACAATTTCAGAAGATATACCTGAATTTATATACTGACACGTTTCGAAATTTGGCATATTTGTTATAAGCGATAATAACGACAAATATGGTTTACGCACTTTGTTAAAATTATTTCAAAGAATGAACGATGCATCTTTTTTCCGCTCTTGCACAATAAAAGAGACAGGAAAATAGGTTACCATGCATGAAGTATTTCGCCAAGTGGATTATTTTTGGCGCAAACTGAAAATGAGCGCCAAGGTAAATTCTTAAATTTCTCGGTACGTTGCTCACCAAATTTTACAAAATTTAATATTTGGGTATAATTTTGAGTCGTAGAATCGAAATATGGAAAAAACGTGTGTCGTTTCGAAAAAAGTCTGAATTATGTCAAAATAAATACGTTAAAGCAAATGCTTTACTTATACAAATGCTTTACTATATCCCAAGTTGCACTTCCGTGGCATGAAAAGAACCTGAGTTAAATTTCGTTAACTGGCCCAGCAGAATGAAAGATATAGTTTTTTTTAGCCCAAAGGGTGTTAGCCCAGGAGGGCTATTAATTTCGTTTTTCCATTTTGCGTTCAATCACTATAATAGGCGTATCACTTTTCAAATTGTTGTTACCACATGTTAGAGCCCTGCATTATATTTAAAGAAATTAAATAATGAAAAATCTGCATAAATGTATATATGTTTCTCGTATTGTGATAAAACAACGGTACCCAGAGCCATCAAATTTTCAATAACGTAATCCTCCTGCGAATATGAGCATCTGGAAGCCCAAATTTAAAATTTGGAATCTGTTTTATTATCGATTTCATATTGTTACGGATTTTGTATTTATTTAGCTATTTATTTAGAATTGTAATTAAAATTGCTTTATTTTTCCGTTCAACGCAGACGGTGTTTTGAAGAAAAAGCTACGTCGGATAAGTAAAAATAAAAGAGCGCTTTGTGTGAAGAGTGTTTAATGTTTAATAAATTAATATCTCGTAATTGCTGTTGCCATCCACAAAAATCGAGAAAATATATTTTACTAGAATATTCTAGTGAATAATTAAAACGCTTATGAAAGCCGAATTAAAACACCTCATTTCAGTTGTAGCTGTTTTAAGCAAACTGTTTGTTTACTTAATGCTGTTATTGATCGTAGCGAATTCGCTGTGAGATAGAATTAGTTTTTCTGTTTTTGAATTGAGTTCTGTTTAACGTTTGAGGTATTGTGATATTGTACGAATATCTCTGAGGAAATATTTCAGCAGTTTGTTCTATTTCTTGCGAAAAGAATAAATTTTATTAACTTTTTAACGACTTGTGCATTGAATCCATATCGAACTCGTACGCACGCAAAAATATTTTGTAAAACTTTAACGAATTTTTGATTAAAAAACTCAAGAATTTCAAAGCGAGCAATAGTGACGTGGTACAGAAAAAACATTTTTATCTCCAGCGCGCGAAACTGTGTATCGAAAATTCTAAAGATATGCTCATTTTAAAATTATTTTGCGATATTGCTCCTGAACGGAATTTTATGGTTTAAGTGCGAAGAACCTGATATTTAATAAATAAAGGTAACAAACAAAATGTTAAAAAAAAGTCCCTTTGGACGTAATTTAAGATCTGAAACCTTTCTTTTTTTTTCTTTTTTTTTACAGCAATGAAAGTATAACGCATTATTTCAACATACTCATTTACACTTACAACACAGTTTATGATGAAATAACTACTTAATTTCCCATATGTAAATCTTAAAACAAAACTTAAAACACAGACTCTGCAGTTAAATATAATGTTTTCATTCTTCGTAACTTTCCTTGAATGTCATGCAAACTTGACTTTCCTTCCATATTCAATGTCATGAATTTTTTTAAGCCAAAAGGTGATACTATAATTCTAACCTCACTCTGAGTGGTTCAAGGATTTCTTTCGAATTGCATCAAGGTCAGAATGATCGGTAAAGCGTCACGTAAAATTCATTTAAATCGCTCTATGGAACATTTGTAATTTAATACGACCTTGATGTTTTTTCATTCTTCTTTGCATTAAAAAACACTTTTAGCATTTTTCAAGTTTATCTTCATACGTACTTCTTTGTATTAACCTCAGTTATTAAATGCTTTGTTTCCACTTTAAATGCTATGAAACAGCGAATAAATATTTCCTAAATATTTAATTATCATGTCATCTATTTCTTTAAATGGCACACTAAAAATTGGTAAGTATCGTTTAAAGAAATATATTACGTAATATTCAGCCGCTTATTTGAGGTAGTTGGGCAAACAGTTTTAAAGATAAAAAGAAAAACTTTCTGATGAGCTACTGTATGATTTTCTAGCTCCAATTTCTTTTTTTAGTCCAAAGGGGCTTTGTTCCTGAAGGATTATTGTTTTCGTTTTGCGATTTTGCGTCGGTTCACTCTGAATGCCCGTTTCATTTTTCAAATTGTTGCCACTAAATATTATCGCCGTGTATTATATTTAAAGAAATTAAATAATGAAGAATCAGCAAAAATGTATGTATGTTTCTCCCATTGTGATAAAACGACGGTACCTAGAGCCATCCAAGTTTGAATGGCGTAATCCTGGTGCAAATATGGGCATCTGGAAACCCAAATTTGAAATTTGGCATTTGTTTTATTTATCTATTTCACATTTTGTAAAACTTTAACGAATTTTTGATTAACAAACTCAAGGATTTCAAAGCGAGCAACGGCAACGTTGTACAGAAAAAACACTTTTATCTCCAGCGTGTGAGACTGTGTATCGGAAATTCTAAAGTTATGATCAATTTAAAATTATTTTCGATATTTCTCTCGAACGGAATTTTATGGTTTAAGTGAGAAGACAGGATATTTAATAAATAAAGGTAACACACAAAATGTTAAAAAACGTTCCTTTGGACGTAATTTAAAATCTGAAACCTTTCAGTTTTAAGTCCAAAGCCCAGAAGGAGTATTAATTTCGTTTTGGCATTTTGCGTTGATTCACTACAAGCGTTGTTTGACTTTCCAAATTATTGCCACCAAATATTATCGCCCTGTATTAGATTTAAAGAAATTAAAAATTTAAATAACGAAGAATCTGCATAAATGTAGGTATTTTTCTCGCATTGTGATAAAACGAGGGTGCTTATAACCATCCAGTTTTAAATATTGAACGTTTCCACACGAATATGGGCATCTGGAAGCCCAAATTTGAAATTTGGAATTTCTTTTATTATCGATTTCATATTTTGTAAATCTTTATTTTGGAAAACGAATTTTTGATTAACAAACTCAAGGATTTCAAATCGAGCAATGGCAACGTTGTGCAGAAAAAACATTTTTATCTATAGCGCGTGACTGCGTATCGGAAGTTTTAAAGATACGCTCATTTCAAAATTATTTTGCTATATTGCTCTTGAACAGAATTTTATGGTTTAAGTGGGAAAAACATGATATTTTCTAAATAAAGGTTACACACAAACTGTTAAAAAACTACCCTTTAGATGTAATTTCAAATCTGGAACCTTTCAGATTTTTTTTTCACAGAAATCAAAACAAATCGAACTTCGCATCCTCAACAGTAAAAGGAATTCTACTTTTATCAGCCGAAAACGGACGGCAGTCCAAATGGGATATTAGTCTCGAAATGGCAATTTGCGTCTAAGCACATAAACGTGCTGTATTACCTTTCAAAGCGTTGCCAGTAAATATTATCGCTCTGTATTATATTTAAAGAAAATAAATAATGAAGAATCTGCATGAAAATATGCATGTTTCTCATACTGTGAAAACAACAACGGTACCTATAGTTATGAAATTTTGAATAGCGTGGTCCTCCAACCGAACATAGGCACTTGGAAGCCGGAATCTTCAATTTCTATTATCTATTTCGTATTTTTCAAACATTAACAATTTTTAATTAAGAAGCTCAACGATTTCAAATCGAGCAGTGGCAACACACTTTGCGGAATAAAATATTTTTATCTCTAGCGCGCGAGACTGTCTATCGAAAATCCTAAAGATGTAGAGTACTAGGTTATTTAGAAGCAGGAGAGATGAAAAATGTGCAATGCCTTCGCCGGGACTCGAACTACGTATCTCTCGAATACGCGCCGAGAGTGCTGACCACTACATCACGAGGGCATGCGAAGAAGGCGGGAGAAATACCTTATAAAGATATACAGTTTTAAATATTTTAGCCCAAAGGGGCGTTAGCTCAAATGCTCACGAAACGTATATGTCTGTATAAATAAAAAAACGCCCCTTCGGACATAATATAAAATCTGAAAGCTTTCAGTTTTATTTTAATACTTTTTATTTTTATTTTTATATAAAGAATTGAAGGGATTCGACAGCATTTAAGGATTCCCGTAATCTCTAAACAATTATATGCCACGGTTACAAAATTCCTTACCTGGTCTTTATTTAACAACTCTTGGTCACAGACATACGCTCCCAGTTACAAAAAATGATTTATATGACGCAATGATTCATGTTTAGGCTTTTTTACATCTAAAGAAGTAAGTTTCATAAAAATTATAAAATTAAATTTTCTGTATGTTCCTCCATTTACCACATTTATATTTAAGAAAACGTTATTCTTACAAAAAGTAAAACACAAAACGTTTGATTCCTATACGCCCAGAATTGACCGAGATATTTAATTCCAAAATTTTGCCATTCCAAAATTCGCCATTTGTCATTTTCAATTTGAGATCAGAAATCAGTTAATAAATAAATTAGGATAAATAGAGATTGATTGTTTTCTCCTTTAAATGTCATTCAATGATATTCTTTTTCGAATTACTAGTGTCTTCGTTTATAATTTTGTTACAATTTGTATGCCGAAAGGATTGTCGCGCAACTGATTTATAAGTCAAAATTTACGTTATTATTAATCTCATCAATTTTCATTGCTTTAGAATGATAATCTAGCAGTCACAAAAAGTCACTGAAATACAAATATTTTTCGTTTGTACTTATTGCAAACTAGCAGAAGTTCCCGATGCCAGTTAAGTTAAATTGAGAGTAATGCATCTAGCAACAGAGAGCACGAAAGCGCTGTAATCTTTCTCTAATAACGATGCAGAAAATACGATTCATAGTCATACATTTTTCAGGCTGATGCGATATGGAACCCACATAAAAAATTTCCATAGAAAAATAAGGTAATTCTCTCTAATTATCTCAGCAACAATGGCACGCAGTTTAAAATTATTTTCGTCTTTCTAATCAAACGGTCGTAAAAGCTCAAGTTCCATCTAATATTTCACCTATGTTCAATTTTTGTCAATTAAATGTGGCAAAAAATGGATTTTAATCGAAAACAGAAATCAATAACGCGAATAAACAAACACACACACAAACAGACATTCTTTCTTTATATGTATAGATTTTCTAAAACTTACAAATTTTTTATTCACAAACTCTACGATTTGAAAGCGAGCAGTAGCGACACGTTTTAAAATTAAGCATTTTTATCTCCAACGTGTTGCCACTCGGAAAAATGAGTGAGAAAATTAGCGCTTTCAGAGTTTTTAATTAATATTTCGGCTCATTAAAGTCGTACGAAGTTCGGAATAGTCGAAATGGCTTCCCACGAATTTTTGGAATCGGGAATAATGTTTGCCAATGCTATTTTTATTTCGTTGTAAAACTTAGAAATTTTTTATTAACAAACTCTAGGATTTGAAAGCGAGCAGTGGCAACAACGTTCGAAATAAAGCAGATTTTCACCTCCAGCTTTCGAGACTGTTTCCACTCGGTAAAATGAGAGCAAAAATGATCGTTTTTCCGAGTTTTTAATTAATATCTCTGATTGTAGCATTTTTTTTTTTTTTAAGTGGACGTCGACCTTTTCTAGAACCCAGAAAAGAATTGTAGAAAGTTTGGTGACGATAGCTATAGTAATGACTGAATTATTAAGAGGACAAAACACAGACTTTCTTCTTTATATATATAGAAGATAATTACTACTATTAATACTAGTTGGCTATGTGCGAATTCTGAACTCTGCTAATTTTTCTAGGACACTGATTCTTTAAGATGCTGTGAATAGGATCTGCATTAAAAAAAATGTTATGGGAATATCGCATGACTCTTTTGCATCACCTGTTAAATTATACACATTTTTTACTGCACTTTAATTAAACTTATTTCCACGAATTCCATTAAATATATATATCTCTTTCAATCAATTCAATTGGCGGGGCAAAACACATGAAAATTCAGATCATTATCATTAAAAATTGTAAAATAAAGCAAACTTAAAACACCAAATACAGTTAAAAATAGTGAAAAAAAAGCAATTACTGCAATTAAAATTAGAGTTTTTACAGGAAAAGAAGCATTTCGACGGACAGACGAACAAAATTCCCGATGCTCAAAATTTAAAGTTAACTTTCGGTCCCACAGGGAAGAGCGAGACTGAAATTAGTACACTAATTGACTTAATTCACTATACTACTAACAGTTTTAAATGTAAAAGAAATCCCCGCCACTTAGAAAGTATTGATAATTTTACATTACGCTTTAAAGTATTGTTATTCTACAACTACTCGATGCAAATTATTTAATGGCATAAAAATCTTAATCGAAACATAAAAAATAATAATTCCATCACTTTTAAAGCAAAAAATGTACAATTTATAAACACATAATAAAAAAGGAGCTCACCGAGCTGGGTAAGAAGGTGGGTATATATATACTAAAAAACCCGGTGGTCATACGAAATGACCGCTGTTCTAAATATTATAAATTGTAACTAAAATGATTTGTGCAAAGGTGTCTGCTAATTCAAACTGAATTACCCAGGGCAGGCGGCGAGGACGCCCCTTTGCTGACTGCCCCACGGGGTTTCCCCCTTCTGCTTGCTTAATTGCTTAAAGTAGACTACAATGAAAGAAACCACTGGCGGTACATTTCTTTCTTTGCTCAGTGGTTTCGTTTTGTCGAGAAAGCCGTTTTTGTGCAGCTTTAGCTCCTTTTCTCTCCTCTTCAGTGCTGTATTTTCTAGGAGGCATTCTTAAAAGAAATTACGTTAAGATGTAGTTTTTATGTAAAACAGAGGACTGCCAATGCAAACAAATGTTCACCTTCCCCCTGACATGCTCAATTTGAGTTCAGCCTTAAATTGTTTCAAAAACAGATGATTGCTAATGCAAACAAATGTTCACGTTCCCCCTGACACGCTCAGTTTGCGTTCAGATGAAAATTCAGTTTAAAATACAATGTCGGAATAAAATCGGGCAAAATTTTAAACTCTTTACTCGAAAGGATATTTAGCGTAGGAATTTGGATAAACCTACTCTGATGAGATGTACTACGCACAACTCGTCAGTTGGTTTTGTCTCCTTTAATTTCTCAACGTTTGCAAGTTTCTAGGTAATTCACATGTAAATACAGTGAAACGCATAATAATCAACAATTGTATGAATTAAAAATATTTAAATACCACAATAGTTTAATTAAAACAATGATAACTATTGTGATAAAATTTATTTTACTATTTGAATGCCGTAGCAACTACACCTCATTGGCTAGTACGGTTACGCAAACAACCAATAAACTATCGGAGACAAACAGACACTTAAGCCGCATATAATAAATAAATATATATATATATATACATATGTGTGAGTGGGTGGGTGTATGTGTGTTTGAAGCAGCCGATTGCAACAAAAAAGAGTGGTGCACAACCAGATGTTATAGCAGTCGATATACTAAATTTCAACGTTCTGTGGCTAATCATTTTTGATTTATGCACTATACATATACACGTACGTATAAATGTCACGAGAAACTCGCTTCGGAATCTATTTTAAATCCATTTTGCAATCCGTTTTCGGTTCTTTATACTATCCGTCTGTTATTTATAATGCAGATGTGACGCAAAAATTCGTTCTCGAGAGCGATCAAAATAGATATTTCCGTTAAAATATGACACCCGTAATATTTCGCAATTACAATACTTCCTTTACTTCGCACACAGAAGAAAAAATTGCACTGATCAATATTTTTCATAGTAATTTGCATATAAATGCTCTTCACATAATCTCTTAATTTAAGAAATCCTTTTTTCTGTATCAAATAGCTTGGTCAATTTCTCTCGGATGGGAGGCAAACATTTTTATTTTTATTTTTTATGAAAAATGAAAAATTTTTCTGAAGATAGGTGTAAGGACCGGATTAACACATAAAAAATTAGATTACATAATTTTTACTACTGACGACCCTCGAAACAATTTTATGCGGCCCGTGAATACATTTCAATTACGCATTTGTAGCAAATAACGCTGTTGTAAAGATTTCAATATTTTCTAATTTGAAGTCCCGATTTACATTATTTTGAAAATTATATAATGACTTTGGAACTACGGATATAATCAACTAGCGTATTTAATTTGAAAGGAAAAACTAATGCGTGTAACCTGACCATGGCATCGATCATGAGTTGATTCACCATATCAGCAACGATATGCCATCGATGCAGAGTGTACCACACAGTCCCTTGAAAGAAGTCACCTCCGTTCAAGTACAGCACATTCTGTTCTTTGGATTTGATCTCCTTAGCCTGGAAAAGTAAATTCATAGAAAAAGGAATTAACTCTGTTGAATCATACAATTTAATATTATTAGTAATTAATAAAACCTTTATTCAACTTTTATTTGATGCAGATTTTAAATGGAAAATTTATTGAATTTCGAAATACAAAAGTATGGTCTTTTGTCTCCAGAAGAGAGTTAATTTCACTAAGTGCATTATTTATTTAAATATAAGGCGTGTTCAAATGAAAGTGATTCGAAGCACCGCATGTAGAACGTTTGCCCTGGATTTTCGTGACAAAAACGCGATAGTGAAGCTGTATGTACCACGCATGCGTGTAAGAAAGGAGATGTGGGCTAACTTCAGTCGTAAGAACGTACCATTCATTCAAAAATGGCTGGTGTGGATGCAACTGCAACGAATCAGCGAGGTGTAAATACGTTTTTAGCACTGGAAGGGTGTAAGCCGGTGGACATTTATTGAACAATGGTGGCTGTGTACGAAGACACGTGTGTGTCAAAGCTCACGATGACGAGGTGGGCGAGAATGTTTAGCGAAGGTCGCCAGGAGACAACGGATTTGTCGCGGCCAGGTCAGGCACACAAGTTTTGTGACAGATAAGCTGATTACGGACATTAACACGGCAATCAAGGCAAATCGACGTCGAAACATTCGTCACTTTGCAAACGAGTTGAACGTTTCTGTCGGTACTGTTCACAATATACTCAGCAACATTTTGAAATACAGAAAAGTTTGTTGCCAATGGGCAGCTCGTATACTGTCTGACCACCACAAGAAACAGCGAATGGACCTCAGTTTACAGCATTTGGGGAGCTACACGGCTGACAGTGGCGACTCTCTGCAGCACATAGTGGCAGGGGATGAAACCTGGTGTTAACACTTCCGACCGGAAGGAAAGTTCGTCAGCATGCAATGGAAACATCCCGACTCGCCTAGGCCCAAACCGTTTAGCACTCAGACGGAAAGGTGATGGTGACGGCATTCAGGGTCCCCTATTACTGGAGTTTAAGGAGCCGCATGTCTCCATCAATGCCCAACGGTACACCGAAATGCTTGATAAGCTGCATAAGGCAATCAAAAACAAACGTTCAGGCATGCTGTCGTCAGGTGTCATCCTTCTGCACGACAATACAAGGCCTCATGTCTGCCGGGTGTGTGTCGAAGCACTGGCCCGTAAAAAGTGGGAAGTCTTGGAACATCCAGCTTACAGTCCAGATTTGTCGCTTTGCGATTATCACATCTTTGGACCACTGAAGAAAAGCTTAAAGGGGTCAACTCTTTCAGTCCGACGAGAACGTAAAGGATGCAGTTATGAACTGGTTCCTTGATCAAACGACATCGTTCTTCACCGACGGAATTCGTAACCTTCCCAAGCAATGCCTTAACGCAATGGGTGGTGATTTTTAATAAATATTGTATGCATTTCAGTCATTAAATATGCTGTTCCTATCTATGTATCTCTCTCTCATTTCTGTAGCTACACATCTCTTGGATCTCGAATCACTTTTATTTAAACGCCCCTCATAATTGCTCTCATATGCATACATTAAAAATATCATGATAGCGTACATATGGCAATACTGTACTGAAGTAAATATGTAATACTGTCGAGTCCTGTAAAAGAACTTCAGAAAACTACAAGAATGATA